>SNQJ01S0061330.1:0-10126 GCA_010110895.2 Picea sitchensis | reverse complement strand
CGTCTATGGTTGAACATTGTTGTCCATGGTTAAACATGGTGGACCATGGTTAAATTTGATTGACCATAGTTGATTATGGTTGACTATGTTAAACTATTATTCGTCATGGTTGACTTTGGTTCAACCCAAAATTCCATCAATAAAGGAATCGACCTCCTTTCCTACAACTTGATCAACATCATTTAAAGGAGTAGCAAAGTGATCATGAACACAGGTAGAGTTTAAACTTCTAAAATCCACACAAAATTTTATGTCCTCAATATCCTTATTCTAGATCACAATGGGACTAATCCAATTTCATTCATCTATTGGAAAAATAAAACCTGCAACCAACATTTGGTCAATTTCCTTCTTGACTTTCTCCTTAACCTAAGGGTTGAGGTGATGAGGTCGATGCTTAATAGGTATAGCATCCAACCGCAACTCTATCTTCATTTCTCCTAGTTCCTCTTGAATTCCCTTCATCTCAGTGAAACTCTCCGTAAACAACTCTCACACATAGTATTTCTTCAGCAATGCCTCAATCTCACATACAGTATTCCTTCGGCAATGCCTCAATCTCACATAGTATGTTCATCCCAATAGTATTTGATTGATGCCATATTAGGTCTCTCCTCCTCATGACCAATATTGAATTTCTGCAACTTTGGAGGCTACTAATAGGATGCACTAGTACCACTATTGCACTTCACCATAACCTCTCTTGATCCTTGAGATTCTTTAAAGGAAAAATGAATTCCCCATATTTTCCCACTTTTCCGCAACATAGTGAAAAATATCACTATATCACAAGTGACTTAAAAGAATAGAGCTCTCGGTGATATGGAAATGGGACTTCCAGAACTTATTAGTGAATAATATCTCTTTAAATAGATTAAGAGCCATAGTNTTTTCCCACTTTTCCGCAACATAGTGAAAAATATCACTATATCACAAGTGACTTAAAAGAATAGAGCTCTCGGTGATATGGAAATGGGACTTCCAGAACTTATTAGTGAATAATATCTCTTTAAATAGATTAAGAGCCATAGTAACTTCATCTAGTCTAACTATGAAGGGAAAATCTTGACAAAACTAAGTATAAAGGTCATCCCATCTCCTGGGACTCTGCCTTTTTGTCTCCTCATGCATATATCAAGACTTAGTAATATATCCAAGAGTATGGAAAAACTTATGAACCAAAAACTAAGGCTATAATCCTTCACTCTCCCCTTTCTATATGCAGTATTCAACAGGAATAAAAGGATATATGTTAGCATCATATAAATCCTTAGTTAAAACAATTTTACCCTCAACTAAAGAAATATATTGGCATTCAAATTCGGGGGGGGGACAAACCTATGCTTCATGGTTTCCTACAGTTCATCCCTGGTAGAGAGATCCTCTTTATGAATCACCCACAATGTAGAAAGGGTGGCCCTCAAATCCATATCCAATCCAAGGACTCTCATTTTCTGCAATTGTGTTACTCATATTCTGTAGAAATTCCTCCAAATTAGAGATCCCATTATACACAAGGGAGTTGCACAACTCTACTCCAATCCAACAAACATATCTGATTACAACAAATCTTCCTAAGGATATTTCATATCTCATGTTCTTCCATTCCTACAAATCTTCTTTCAAATCACTATCAAAAGAAGGGATACTCCTCCAACTTACTTAGCCATCTATTGTGGGATTAATATAGTTTGTTCTCTTACCAGAAGTCATATGATAAATCCAATCCAATACATCTTTTTCCATCATAGCATCTACAGGTTCAATATATCTTGGTCCTTGATAGGGGTCGAAAGGATGGATAACCCTAGTACCATCAATGTCAAATGTCAATGTTTCCTTTTTCAAATCAATTGTAGCGTAATTGTCAAAATCCCAAGAAATGCCTAACAAGGTTGAATATGGGTCCTTCTCATATAGAATCTCAATTAACTCAAAATCAACAATGGTTTTTGCACTTGCTAAATCCACTTCTACATTCTTTATTCAGTCAATATGTAATGTTGGAATACTGAGAGGGGGGGTGAATCAATACTATGCAATATTTTACCACTTTTAATCAGAACATATATTCATTAACTTATCAACAATATATCATCAATATATCATGTGCAGTATCAATCAATAGTGCATAACAAATAACCACATATACACATTACAACAACATTTACATGGAAACCCAAATGGGAGAAAACCATGGAATGTTTTCTTATATGTCAAAGATTACATTCATAGGAAGCACTAACGTCCAAATTCTCCAGCACCAAATGGAAGGAGGCACCAACCTGAAGGAAGATCCAACTTCCTAAATTCTCCAGCTACAATTGGAAAGAGGATCCAACCCCCTATTTTCAAGGATCCAACCTGAAGTAAGTTCCTACTCCCCGAGCTCTTCAGCACCAACCGAAAGGAGGCTACAACCCCCCTTCCTTGCCCCATCATGCCACCTTGAAATACAAATGTAGACTCAACCTGTCACTACCATTGATCATGTAACTACCACTGTATAATCAACTTTAATCAGCATGTCATTGTCACTATCATTGTCACTGTCACATCAACCTGTAATTGTCACTGTCTCTATCACTGTAACTGATATACCATCATCAACCTATAACTTCCATTGTCTCTTTCACTGTAACTGATATACCATCATCAACCGGTCTGTCTCAACCATATACCAAATATTTGTACCATAACATGTATCAACCATGTACCAAAACATGTACCATAACATGCACCTCAACCATATACCATATCACTCATGATATCTCTCAATCATGCCATACACTGTGTACCAAAGATATAATCCAATGTCTCCAAGATAATCCTCAAGCATATACCATACAGTAAACCATATACTGATGTCTCAACAATATGCCTCAAACATGCACCATAAAAACCAATATCATATACCAAGTATATGCCTCAGGCATGTGTCAATCTTCACAAAGATGTGCCTCTAACAATGAACCATAACAACCATACACAATGTACCAATCATATGTCTCAAGAATGAATCAATGTCACTAATACATGAACCTGAACCATATGAAATCATGTACCAAAAGGGCCTCCAAGACATTCATTAAGCATGTGTCATACAATCCATGATACAAGCCTCAAACAAACACATAAAATGCGTACCTTTACTCATGAAGAAGAATTGATACATACCATCTCAGACTCTGTAACAACCTTGTTGTATCATCATGCCTTGTTGCAACCTGAACCAAGCATCCTTCTTCAAATATGGATTAGCCTCGCTAGAAATATTCCAATTATCACGCAGGGCCTCGCGTGATAGACACTAAACAATCCACGGGGGTGCCTCATGGGACACCAGTAGCCTGACCTATGGGGGTTAGCTAAATTAGGGTTTCCTCACACCCTTCCTTTTCTTCAACTTTGAGACTTTTGCACTCCTTTCTTCCTTAGATACGCTACAAAAAGGCTTACCAAAATATCAGTTGAAAGATAGATAATCATTGAACTTGTGTGTACAAATGAAAGGCTTCTTGAGATGTATTTATACTTTTCCAAGTGACTTCTTTCCTTCACTTTAGGTTCGACCTATACTTTCTTGTTATAATCATTTTACCCTTTAATTAATGACTTGTAACTTCTTGTTGCAATTGTTTATTCACTTCTTAACTTCATGACCTCATAAATCCCCAACCGTGAGGAACTACATGATGTACAACCTACCGTAGGAAACTACATGACAAGGAATATCCATCTATGTGGGTTTTGTATGTACTTGTAATGTTCTTCAACCTCATTTTCCTTGGTCAAATTTGGGCCTCATGACCACACTTTTGGGTTTCTTGTATACTTCTTCAAAGCATCGTCCCATGAGGGCCATGCTTAAATCTATGCCATAAGGGGATTAATTTGGAGACTTCTTCAATTATACTCATTACTTCTAGAGGATTCTAGAATTCCTCTAAAGTTGACATCAATGACAATCAATTTTAAAATGGTCTCCCCCTTTGGAATTGATGGCAACACCCATGCTCCCCCTGCGACCAATGCTCCCCTTGCCTACATGTTTGTGTTATTTCCCCCCCTTTGACATCAATGGAAAAGGGTAACTCCCCTTGACAATTTTTTTATGAACATTCTATCTTCCAATATTTTTGTCCATTAGTGCTTCTTGATGAAGTAAACTATTGACATATAGAACAGAATTCATATCAATATTCCTTTAATAACTGATCTAATATCAACAATATTCTATGCGCAGATGTTTTCTCTTCCCTTGTCTTCTTAGAAAAAAGTTGTGTAGATCACTGTGGAACAGAAACTATTCCAAGATTCTATCAAAGATATTAAAATGTCTCTCTTGGGAGAGGTTTAGTGAAGATTTCTACAATCTGTTCTTTTGTCTCAATGTAATCTAACTTGATATTCTTTTATGTAACTTGTTCCTGCAGAAAGTGAAACTTGATCGAAATATGTTTGTTTTTGGAATGCATCACTGGATTCTTGGAGATACTTATAGCATTGGTATTGTCACAGAATATTGAAATAGTATAATCATACTTCACTTGTATATCTTGCAGGGTTTGCTTCATCCAGAGAACCTGAGTACAATATGTTGTTTCTGCAATGTATTATGCTTTTGTTTTAGACAATGATATTGAGGATTGCTTCTTACTTGACCATGTTACCATAAAATCACCCAAAAATAAGGTTGCACCACTAGTACTTCTTGGATCATCAATGCTTCCTACCCAATATTCATCTGCGTAGGTGACCATAGTCATCTCATTCCCTTTTGGATACCACAATCCAAAGTCTATATTTCCTTTAACATATTTGAAGATCCTCTTTACTGCTAGAACATGAGTTTCCTTCGGTGCTTCTTGAAATCTTGAAACTTGTCCAACTACATGCATTACATCTGGTATTGAAGATGTCACATAGAGTGGGTTGTCAATCATTGATCTATAGATTCTATGATCTTCTTCCTTAGATTTATTGTCTTTTCTCAACTTGCAAATGGTCACCATCAGAGTACTTATTGGTTTGTAATCTTCCATTCCAAACTTCTTCAACATTTATTTGATGTACTTGGTTTTGGAAATGAAAATTCCTTCATCCTGTTGAGATACCTGAAGTCCCAAAAAGAATGTCAATTCACAAAGTAGTGACATTTCAAGCTCATTCAACATGTCTTGGGAAAACTTCTTACTCATCATGTCATCCTCACTTCCTAAGGTAATTTCATCCACATATACTTAAATGAAAAGTATGTTGTTTCTATCAACCTTTGCATAAATATTACTATAAGCATTACCCTTCTTGAATCCTTGTTCCTACAAATACTTGTCCAGTATTGAATACCAGGCTATAGGGGCTTGTTTGAGTGCATACAGAGATTTCTTCAATTTGAAAACATATTCTTCCCTTTTTGACAGTAGGAATCCTTATGGTTGTTCAATGTAGACTTCTTCTAATTCACTATTTAAAAATGTTGATTTTGCATCCATCTGATATTCTTTGATTCTATTGGAACATGGATAGGCCAAGATCAGTCTGATTGCTTCCATTTTGGAAATAGAAGCAAACATTTCTTCAAAATATACTCCTTCAAAATTTCCATATCATTTGCATACTAATATTTCCTTGTTTCTAGTTACTTGTCCATCTTCATTTAGTTTGTATCTAAACACCCATTTTGTACCAATCACATTCTTTTTCTTCGATCTTGGCACCAGTTCTCATGTTTCATTCTTCTATATTTGATGTAGTTCTTATTACATGGACTTGACTCAATGTTCATCATTACTAGCTTCCTCAAAGTTACTGAGTTCAATTGTGGATAGTAGTGCAAGGTGTCTCTGCTTTGGTGTACGAAACCTTTTACTTCCTCTAGTTTATATTCCTTCATTTTTATCTCCAATAATTTTCTCTGGTGGATTATTCTTCTAAACCTGATGGTTAGGTGTCCTGGAGGGCATCATAAATTCATGTTGATTATTTTCTTCTTGTTCTTCTTCTAACTATTGTTTTTTGTGTTGTTCTTCCTCTTCTTCTTTTATCTCTTCTTCTTTGGGTTCTTCTTCTACTTCTTTCTCTTTAGTATTTATACTTTCTTCTTTGATATTATGCACATCTGCTTCATCAATATTTACATTTATGTTTTCCACTATTTTGTTGAGTCTCATATTGTAACACTTGTATGCCTTGTTTTTTCTTGAGTATCCAACTAGTATGCCTTTATCAACTCGAGAATCGAATTTTCCAACTTTGTCATCTTCTCTTTTTATGTAGAACTTGCTTCCAAATACTCTAAAATGTTTGACATTTGTTGGTCTACCATTCCATAACTCATATGGTGTTTTGTCATTGTTATTTTTTAGCGTTCCTTTGTTCAATATATGAACAGTTGTGTGCACTTCTTGTACCCAAAATATCATACTCAACTTGGAATCCTTCAACATGGTTCTGGCCATATTTGTTACAATTATGTTCTTCCTTTCAATGACTCCATTTTGTTGAGGTGTCCTAGCTGCTAATAATTGGATTTTTATTCTACACTCTTCACATAATTCCATGAATTCTTTTGATATTAATTCACCTCCATTGTATGATATTAAGGACTTAATTCTCAAATAGTTTTCAACCATCTCCTTGAATACTCTGAAATTTTTGAATGCTTATGATTTCTTCTTGAGAAAACAAATTGCAATCATTCTTGGATAATCATCAATAAGTAGCATGAAGTATTGTTTTCCATTTAGTCATTTGGTTCTCATTGGTCCATGTTGGTTGTTTATATTAGTTATACCTTTAACATGATTTGACCCAGGTTCAAGTCTACTAGGGATCCAACAAAGCCTCTAAAACTATCACCCCTTTTGGTAAACCAGAAGGCAGTGCATTTTCCCCAAAATGGGCAGGTGCCCAATAGGCCTCCAACACTGACATTGTGACTCATCCCAAGTCACTTATTGACGTGTGCAACCATCATTGCTTGTTTCTTGCTTCTGATACTGCCTTTTGCAGTGCACCATACATTTTTCGTTATCCATTGGCATTGCTAGTGAGACTGACTGATATTTTCGGCCATAGCGGTGAACACCTGCTTTGTGATAAGAGACTGTAACATCTCTCCTCCCTCGGATCTAATCTGCTCGATGCTCTTCTTAGTTGCATCTCTCTCCATGACTAGTTGCTCTGCCTTTTCTTGCAGGGGCTCCAACAGTGCATATCTTGTTGTCATATGTTCTTGCAGTGCTTTCTCTTCGAACTGCAGAGCCTTCATTTCGGTGGCAGTCTTGATCTTCTCCAACAGGGACACTATTTTTTGTCATTGCTTCACTTCTGCCATTGCTTCGTGGAGTTTATTTTCCTTCTCTTGGAGTTCCTAGAGGCTTCCATCCGCTAGGAGGTCAATCCACAGTTGCGCACTCTTTTCTAACAACTCAATGATTATCTGTATGCTTTTTTCGATGTCCTGCGTAGTTGTTGTTTCCTCTTGTTCTCGTTGCGCTCTAACTTCTGGAAGAGTAGTGGGTGTGACACACTCCTCCAGCTCTTTAATTTTCTCCTTATATTGTTGGACAGTCTTCTCTATCCTTCGCAGCTTATCTTCCGAAGACCCTGCCTCCTCATTTGTGTTCTCAAGAATTTCTTGAAACAACATGTGGATATGATTCTCCATCTCCTCCACTTTTTGCCATGCTCTCTCTTTCTTTTGCGCTTCAAGTTTGAGAGATTCCTTCATCAATATGTTTTCTATCTGGGCTCCCTGTAGGTTTGTCGCGTCCACTCTTTCTCTGGACTAAATCTCTTGCACAACACTTACCTGTAGTTTATACAGCGCATTTGTTAGAATCTTGGCCAATTCCATGTCCAACATCTCGATGTCCTTTGGAGGTTTCTGTGTTGTTTCTTCATCAAGGAACATCATATCAGGCATGATGATGAAATTGGTGCTTGCCTGCGCTGCAAATTGCATTGTTTTAGGAACTGGCACTCCTTTCTTAGCCTGCGTGGGTGTTTCTTTTGGTTCATGTACTGCCCCGATCCTTAGCTTCTCCAGCGCAGTTTTTAATTCTTGCACTTCATCTGCAATTGAAGTCTTGTGCTTCTCCGCATTCTCCCACACCTTGGCCAGTATCTCCTTGACTGTTGTCGCCACTAACTCCACATTATCTGGGGTTAGTGATATATGGCTCTGTGGCTTGTGGGCCTTCGCCTTCTTTCGGCCACCACCGATTTTCTCCCCTGGCCACTTCTCTTGGGCGTCTGATGGCTCAGGACTAGAGGGCCTCTGAGTATCTCATCTAGTGGTTGGCCTCATTTCTCCTGCGTCAAGAATATCCTAGGTTCATGTCCCTTATGCTTCCTCCTAGGGAATCTCTTGCATCTCTATTCCTGTTTCTTCCACGCGCACTTATTCAGTTGACTCTATTGGTGGTTGTTTTGCAGGCAGTGGAGCATGTGTAGAGCCCCTTGGTGTTTGTTCTATGTTTGCGGTTTCTTCTTGGTTGGGGTTCTTCCCCCTTCTTTTCCTTGGGCACTCCTCTTTTTAGTTTCGGCCCCGTTGGTGCCTATTTGGTGCGTTGGGGCTGGTCTTCCCTGCATCTGAGTTTGTGAGCTTGGTAATGTGGTTGGAATCTCCGGTACCTTCCATTCTTCGAGGCACTACCTCTCTTTGGATTTATTCTAGCATGATGCAATAGTTGATCTGTAGCTATTCCCTGGATTTCTCTCGCTTTGCTTGCATCCATAAGCTATGACGTGTTTCCCTAAAGTTCACAACCTCTCCAAACTCCTACACAATCTATGGTGTTATGTGCCACGTATTTGCAATGAGGTCCTTCATTTCTACGAAATACCTCGCAAAGATCTCTGTGTTTGTTTTCTTTCTCTTGGGATCTGTGTTGTTGTATAATGAGACATAACATGTTGTGCCACATTTCCTTGGTATCTCCAGGTACTTGCTATAGATTGGTTCCTTCCAGCCAACGATGCCTATGAGGATGAGTAACCATGAGTAGTGGAACTTAGATCCCCAATATTGTGTGTCCTTGCAGTCCTCTAAGAATGAATTTAATAGGTATGGGGCCTGGCTCATCGAGCTCCCATTTGCACAATGCGCGGTGGTAGCAACCACACTGGCCGATACTTCCTCTTTGTGACACTTGCGCATTATTTTACATCTGAGGAGTCTGGTGGCAAACCTTGTCGTGGGATAGTTGATGTCATTGATCCCAATGCCCCTGTTACCACACTTCATGCCATACTTGGCCTTAATCTCGTCTGAGATGGCCTTGTCTCTAGTTTTTTCCTCCAAGTACTGTCTTTTCCCCATGTGTGGGTAGCTTTGTGATTGCTGCGATGAGGTCCACGGTGATAGGCATCATCCTATCCATCCATAAAATCTCATCGTGCACTCGTGCAAGCAGTTGCTTGACGCAGGTGTTAATATGCTTCCCCCATCCAAAATGTGGGATATCCAGTAAATTCATGATGCCTGTGTTGTAAAGCCAAAGAATCCATTGCGTTGGATATAATAGTGGCATACCTAATGAAACTTCTCCCCTACTTTCCAAGTAGTTTTTGGACGCCAGGTCTAGAAATTTGGTGGCATCCACCACATCATGGTCAGAGTATTTGATGGCAGTCACTCTATCGACCATGTCATCGTCTACGTGCACCCCACTTGGAATATTTGGCAGAACCAAGGTCCCTTCGACTTTTGGTTGTGACCCTCTGAGCGCGTTGCTCTCAGCTTCTCCCTTTTGTTTGGCTTGTGGGGATGCAACCCCCACCTTTGGTACATCCTCATGTATTGTTGCATGTCCTACCTTTGGTTCATGGATTTTTGGAGCTGAACTCGTGGCCTACTCAGCATGTCATGGCCCTTGTCCCCTCGAGGTGTCAGACTCAGTTCTCTCTGTTAAGGTCCTAACCCACACATAGGTAGATCAATGTATTCAGATGTAATAAAGGTCAATATTAATAAGACCTTTCAATAAAATAGAAGATTATGCTATTTCGTATATCATTTCTGTGTATTGTGAAGATTATGCTGGATATTTTACTATTATTCTTTCATTTCTAGCATTTCATTTATGTTCTGCATATTTTATATATCTGGTATCTTGCA
>SNQJ01S0061329.1:61759-80481 GCA_010110895.2 Picea sitchensis | reverse complement strand
ATCATAACCGAGCAAGGGTTTTTGATCAATCACCTCATGTGCAGATTCTTCCTTTTGTTTTTGTGCAAGTTCTAGTAAATGGATGACTGATGCAGGTGGTTGTTGGTCTGTTGATAGATGTTGGCTTAGTTCTTCTGGCTGAATGCAAATTATCAATACACATTTATCAATGAGAGGATGCTCTTCATCAATATAATTCTCATCAACATGCTTCTCATCAACATCACTGGGGTACACATCAAAAAAGGGTTGTCCATGAAATGTTTCCGACTGTGCACACATGCCAGCAACAACCTGTTGTTTGTAGATGTATTCTCCATCAATTATGGGCTTGTGTGCATATTCAACATTATATTGTCTTTCAATCCTGCCACAAGCTTGGAGATTCTCCTCCACTTCTTCAACATCTATAAATAACTGTAGTAAAGATGTAGACTTTATTTCTCTAAGAAATAAGACAATGTTGGAGTACTGAGACATGATGTAATAAACCATGGCAGTAGTTTCAAAAGGTTTAATTTCCAAGGGTAAGCTGCAATATATACTGTAGAACCTTCGATTAAAAGCAGACAAAACTTCATTATCCTCTCTTCTCATAGCAGTGAACTCATGTGAGTACTGATCAAATGATTTTCTCTCTCCTAGGTATTTTAAAAAGGTGTCATATAGTTCATCCCATGAACCAATGGAAGAAGCTTCCATATTCTTGAACCACAAGGCAGCATCTCCAATCAAATATTTAGAGAAAAGCCTCATGACAATATCTTCATGTAATATTTCCAGATTGTCAATGTAGTCTTGAAAGGCTGACAAATTCTCTTCTTCTACAGTGTTATCTTTTCCAGCAAAAGTTGGTAGGTAGTCTACAAATCTGGAAGGGTAAGGATGAAGAAAGGATGGCAGCTTTAGAGGTCCAAACATCGTTTCCCTAATCTAGAAGGTTTTTGGTAAAGGTCAGAGGAGCTAGAATCCTAAACTGAATCAGTTTTATTATTTGCAAAAGGACAATAATCATTTGGTGCATGTTGAATTTCAATAGGTTGGTTATTAACAGAAGAGGGAATTGTAGCAGGTAATAAATCATCTTTGAAATCTACGGAAGAGAGAGAATCATAAGGTTCAGACTGATTAAAAAAGTGTATATGAACCTCATCTTCTTCAGGTGTTTGAAGTGGATGGATATCCTTGACATCAATGACATGGGAAGGGGGTAAATCTACTTGTTTGAAAAAGGAATATGCAAGACTAGGCTGGTGGTATTTAGAGTATACGAAGCAGATTATGATTCTCCTAATGTGTGCAGGGAAATTCAAGAAAAAATGAAGGACAAAGAGAAAAATTTCCAGAAAGAAATTTAGAACTTGATACCTGAACTTGCCTCTGCCTTTCATTTATGTCCAAGCTTGTTCCCACACTGGAGTATTCCAACAGGTTCATCTTCATGGAGTCACCAAGTAGAAAATATGCAGTCCTCTAGGTGCCCAACTTCAGTCTACCTTCTAAAGTTGGAATTGTACTTGTCGTTCTACCCAGGGAGATATTCAACATCCTCAAATCGCCTCCACGACAACGGTGCCAAAAATGTTATCACTCCAAGAGTCACTCTGAGACTGTAAATGAGAGTAAGCTTGGTAACATAGAAATAAAAATACTTGATTGGTTTTTTGGATCAATAAAAATAAAACAAGGAAGGGAAAGGACAGTAAGTTGTTATAAATCAATGATGGACCATTGGGATATGGAGTCAAGCAAACACCCTGCTCATTAAATGCAATCAATCTGCACATCAGATAAAGGTTTATTGAATAGAGGAAGAACAATATAACACAAAGAATAAAATCCATAAGGCAGAGATCCTCTCTGCATAAATGAATTCAAGGTACTTGAATGTAAATAATGACTAATAGGAAAGATACATCAGATCCCCGGACACTCGAGAATCCATTAATCAAAGGCAACCATGATCCTCAAAGTGTATAATTCATTCAAGTAAGAAGACAAATGGAAAATAAAACAAGAGATACAATCTGATAACACATATATCATGAACCTTCAATAACAAAAATGTTTACAAAACATAATCCCCTTAGGGTTACAATGATCACATACAAAGTGCCTCCTATAGCTCTCCCATCTCTCTTGGCTCATGAATCCAACCTCTCTCCAAGAGATATCTCCTTCCTTAAATAGAAAATAGCATCCAAATATCCTTCTGTGTTTGAATCCCATCTCCTCCATTGGATTCTAATCCTTGGAGATAGGTGGCAACAATCAAAGTGACAAAAATCCAACAAACTGCTAATTTTCAGGAATTTGTTGGAAGTCATTAATAAATTGTTTCCTACATGAGGTATTTGATGGAGATAAAACTTAGTTGCAAGTGTCCCTTGACATCTAACTGATCCTTGAGAATCCATTTGAACCCTCCTTGACAGGTGGCATCCTCCCAACAAGGCGAATATCCAAACCGTAACCGCTAGAGGAAATTTTGTAGCGCCACCATAAAACAGTTCTACACATTTCATAGCGCCACTTATATGTCTAATATCTCTCTAACCATAACACATTTTTCAAAACTGAGAGAGTTTTTGTTCTTTGGTATGTGATGAACAAAACCCTCCTCCAATTTTCAAAAATTCCTTCCCATTTGTTCATAATCTGAGTTTTAAGTTAGTCACTCAAAACTTGCAGAAGCATCCTTGCAAAATAACTCTGCACATTTTGTAGTGTCGATTCTGTGTGCAATTATATAGAATCCATCCTGAATTATCCTCTGTGTATTCGGTAGCGCCACACCTCAAATAGCCTCTGCGAATTCGGTAGCGCCACACCTCAAAATAGCTATGTGGATTTGGTAGTTCCATTGTGACACAGTCCTCCTCTGTTTTAGGAAAGTCTCCATTTGCATAAGCTTGCTCTTTAATGTGTGCATGGAGTTTTTAACCCATGTCTTTTGTTGGTGACAAGTGCACTTGGCTCTCGGTCTTGGAGCTTGAGGAAGATGGTGTTGTGGAATCTCTTAATTAACTAGTGCTGCAAAATAGATCGTAAAAATAACCAAATTTTCTAGTGCAAATTCTTGTGCTAACACTTGGGACACATCATCAATGATTTGTCCCTAGCTCAACCCGACGGTCTATATCATCCATCCCCCGATGATGAAATTTCATCATCATATCTCCTCCTCCCTAGAACTTGGATGCTTAAGCTCCACTCGTCGATGATGATGCCTTCTGATCAATGGCCCAGATTAACCCACAAGCCAGATCGATAGTTGTTGAGCATTGTTTTTAAACTGGCATATCTTGGGCTACAAGTGTCAGATTTTAGCCTGTGATACCTCGTTGGAAAGGTATCGAGGAGAGGAACACACTAGAAGAATCTTTTGGGCTATAACCATAATGGAAAACCTCAGAAATCGTATAGAATGATAGGCCACGAATTTGGGGGAAAAACGACTCTGCACACTTCAGATAAACATATGTGAGGCTACTGGCATTGAAATCAAGCCCAGAAGAGCATGATTGAAAGCTAAGATAGAGGAGCAGGAGAAAAAATGATCTGATTCAGTGTACTTATGCAGAAATGCCTAGAAAATTTCGAGGAATAGAAGATAATGCCAATGGATAGAGTCGATGATTGTTTTTAACGAATATCATTTGTAAACTGTAGCTTCTCTTTGTAATTATGGCATGGCCATTTTCAAAAATAGAAGAGAAATTCGAAATGCAAGAAAATGAAATGATGGTCAACAAAACCGAAGAGTCTCTCTCTTGTCTTGTAAAAGAGAACTCATAGGTCTAATTATGGACTTTTTCCCTTTGTAAACAAAGATGGTATTATTACTTCTATCAGAATAAAGAGCAAGAGGCATTCTAGAAATTTGTGGATTTGGGTAGATGTATATGAGACTATTCTTTATGCATTTATCTTCTAGTTGAGTAGATAGGATTTGTTTGTATGAACTATTTATGCACTTTGTTTTGTCTTCTCATACTGTCACATGTTTCCTTGTGGGCACATAAATGATGTTATGGATGTATTGTACAACTATTTGTCAATGTATATGTAGCATTGTTGTTTTCATTTATCATTAGAATACATGAACTATTTCTGGTTATGATGGTATCACCTTTCACCGTACTCATTATTTTAGCTTTGCTCCCAAGATAGATTAGAAGTAGTTAGGATTAGATTAGTTTCCTTTCAGTTAGATTTGCCTTAGGATTATTTAGAACTTTTGGGAGACATTTTCATTGTTTTTCCCTTTTTCTTCTTTTAATTATGAGCGGCAGTGAGGCCCATATACTCATAGGAAATGCTACACCAAATGAGAGTAGGTTTGATTGGGACCTACCATCGGGTGTTCTTCATTACTTGGTTGACAAGTCATTTGGACCTGTCAACAGAAATGGTGCTAGAAGGAAGGCCACATGACAAGTTGAGCTTGTGGAGTCATTCTGTTTAAATTGTTTTAATTTACTAATGGCCCCATCCCATATCCCTATATGGATATTCTTTTATGGTATTGTACCTCCCAAACCTCCTAGAAAGATTTTAAATTTCTTGTCGCAATTTAAATTTGATGGTGAAGGTGAAACATCTGCATATGAACATCCTTTTAATTTCTGAAAATTGTGTGGTTCTCACAATATTACTAATGGAAATATCATTTACACGTTGTTCACTCTCATTTTTGCAAGTCGGCTCAAGAGATAGAGTGAGAGTTTGTCGGGTGCCTCTATTCACACATGGGAACAATTTATGCATGAATTTTTGCATGCTTTTGAGAATTATGATTATGATGATTTGTGTGCAAAGATTTCAGAGCTTAGGAAGAATGAATATGAATCTGTTAAAGATTTTGTTATGATATTTACTCATCTTTGCTATAGATTTCCCTCAGATGATAGGCCCACTAACCATGATTTGATTTCTTATTTAGTTTCTATTATTAATGAAACACACGAATCAATGGATGAAGAACATAAATCTTGTTTTAATGTTTCTGTACATGCTGATTTGGATTTAAATAAAAAAGTTGAAAATGTGAATGGCTTAGATGGACTTCATATGTTTGGTTTTTTATTTATTGTGGGGGATATAGATCAGAAAGAAAATTATTTTTTGGAGGAAGCCTATGTGTCCTCCCACAACTCCATTTCCCCTTCCCTTCCTTATGACGATAAAGACACTTCTTGTGGAGTAAGTTTGAGTTCATATTTTTTTGTAGCTGCCCAAGAGAAGGATTTTCCTAGTGATAATGGGACACTTTGGGTCACATGGATGGTTATTCCAGGCTCTCATTATCCTATCTCATGTTTTCCATCACAAGGAATTAAATAGGAAGCTAAGGAGAAAGACATGAATGTTGATCATTTTGTTAATAAAGAAAATATGGACACCCACGAAATGAATTCTTCCTCACCCATGGATAAAGTGGAATTAATTTATGTTGATTTGAATTGTCTTTCTATTACAAATTCTCCTAGTATAATTGACATAGAGCAAGAATGTTTTCCTATTGTTGATGGATCATTTATTGAGACTTCTTTTTCTGAGAATTCTTTTCATCTGCTCCCCTCTTCTAACTGTGAATATGTTTTGGAAGACATTTCAGATCCTCATATTGTGCAGGAGAAAAACAACCACGTTGGTCTTTCCACCTCAGGAGTATAAATAAGCATATAGGACATACCTCTCTTATCACAGCAGTCCACTCTTTGCTTGGATGAGGAGAACCATTTTGAGGAAGAACGTGTTGATTGTGAAACCATGCATAGTATGATGCATCTCGGTCCACAATCTATCATCGATGTTCTTAAGAAAGAATAAATATCATTCAGGGAGTCACTTTTTGAAAATGTTTCTTGTTCTAGAGAAGCTTTTCATTCTCTTTACTCTTCCACTTACTATTATTTGTATCATGTTCTCTTTAATGGTTTAACTTTGTAGTAAACCACCCACCATCCTATTCAAATAAACACAATGGGGTTGACCCCTTTTGAAGTACTTGATGGGGGAAATGTACATATGGAATATAGAGAGGATAAGGCCTCTTCCCATGAACTTAGTACAATTATACCTTATCAGCCTTTTTCATGGGAAGAAGGAAGTGCTATAGATAATGTGTATTGTAGGATGTCTTTTTTTTACATCTTCATTTTTTATCAATAGAGAATCTTCTTGTTCAAGTAGCCCTTTACTTGATATTGTTGATACTAGTAGATATCACCATTGTTTTGAAAGTATCTCTCATGCCATGGTAGAAGCTAGCCCATGTATATCATCTGATCCCAATAGTTTATCTCAAGTTGATGGTTGCTTGAAGTGTGAGCCCCGAGAGGCTTGTCAAGACAATGAGGCACTTCAGTATACATTGATGGTTATGTCAGACCCTCATTCTCTTGGTTTTTCTTTTGGAGTTAACAAGTTTATTAGCACGAATATTCTCTCACCAAGAACACCTTACACATATTCCATGCACAGTTCTCATCCGGTATGTTACTTTCCATTAAGCTCCTTCTATCAATTCTATGGTAGTAATGGTAGATTTAATGAGAGAATTGAAGCATGGTTGGTGAAATTGTATTCATTTTATGTTCCCATGAATTATCATTGTCACATATTTAATATGGTGAATGGATTTTATCATGCTTTAATTTTCCCCACTTTTACTCTATTTTTATTCCAAGTTTTGTTTCTAATATTTCGTCTTGAACATGTGTTTACAGGCTTGGGATTATATGTATGGCTACATTTTCATTATGAATTTACATAGTTCATTTTTCAGCCAATTATAGCATAGGATAGGAGTAGGGTAGAATAGGCTAGTGTCTTTCCTTTGCATAGTTTAGATTTTCTTTCTAGTTTTTAATTAGATTTTTGTTTGCATTCTCTTTTTATTATAGTTGGTTGATTCGTGAACGAATTCTCAGTAGAGGTGGAAAGAACTAGATGGTTTGCACATTAATTTTCCCTTGATTGGATTTTTCAATTTAATTTTGATGTGGGAGAAATTTACTTTATCTCATCCTCAAAAAAAAATTGTGTGTTGGGTAATTTTCCAGGTCACTGATTTTATGCATATCTTTTTTCAAGCATTGATTTATCTTACAAGTGGGATATTTGATTAAGGATATTATTCATTCCCACTTGTAATGAAAATGGGCACATAGATTTATCCCATATTCATATTGACATGATCCTAATCTAGAAAATTTTGCTTGATTGAGATTCTTATGAGATTTGGGCTTGTTGTCCCACACATAGTAAATGGAAAGTTTGAGTGACTAATTCTACCCACTTGATATTGAAGCCACTCCAATTCCTTGCATTTATTTGGATGATTATTTTGGATTTGGATTTGTTAAAATAATTGCTTGCACATTGACTATTCTCTTTGGTTACTTTTAGCCGACATCATTTCCTATATAAAAAAAAATTGCATAAGTAAGCTTAGTTGTTTTCCTATATATTTTGAGTTATTTTATGTCATCACCTTTAGTTTTAATTTATGGGCATTGGTTGCACATGTCTTATGCTCTTTTTAGTTAGTTTTTCAAGGAGGAGTTTCATCTTTTATCTTGCATCTTTCTTCACCCAAAATTCCTCTTATACATAGCAACAAGAGATTTTTTATTTTCACATTGTCCGGAAACATGTCTGGACATTCTGGACAACATGGTTTTTTTAATCTTTTGCTGATATCTTTTTCAAAAAATTACTTGGGAACCAATCTTTATATTCCCCAACTCATTTTTTGAATAAAGACTCAATCTTAGCATTGTTAGTTCAATGGGATTTCAAATCTATTCTTTCTTGGAAAGAATCTTCATATCCTTTGAATTTGATAATTTTTAGGTCACTCATTCTGGTTTGAGTAATTTGATTTTTATCATGGCTGAGAACTACATACTTATCTCATTTTGAATCCATTCAAGTGCTTGGGAGTTGTAAGTATCTTAACGGAATATGTTAATGCAACCTCTAAGATTCCAAGTTCAAATTCTCAACATTTATTTTCATCTTAGCCAGCGTAACTAGTTCTAAGAGTTGAATTTCCCATGGGATGTAACTCATTAATCTATTTGGCCCCACACTCTTTAGCTTTCAGAGAACTAAAACTCATGATCCATAACCCGAGAAGATAAGAATGTTTGGTGTTGTTGGAATATCTCTTATTTGATCCCTCTTACTCATGAGCTTTCTAGTTTTGTTTTCCGGATTCTATGTCACAATATTTGAATGGAAAACCTATCCAGTGGACAAACAAGCTACACACTCTTCTTTTTCATCTCGTTTTCCTCTTATTCTATGTCATGTGTAAGCTTGAGGAAGTGGAATTTATGGTTTCTATTCTTGGAACACTCTAGGGGATTTGAGGTTATCAACTTTATGGATTTTCCCATCATGCCAATCTTACCACCCATTATAAATCCGATCTTAATCACTTCATTCAATTTCAATTTCTAATTATATCTTCCATTTATAGTACGGGAATCATAAATCGAACTAGGCTATGATCTGAGGTTACTTGAACCTTTCTAGAGTGTCTTAATTGTTCTCATTTACACTATGATTTCCTCTTTCCTCTTATAAGGTTGAAGATAGTGATATGAATATTTAACATTATTATTAAATGACAAGGGGAAATACAATGCCTTGGCTAGCAAGGATGTTGATTTTGAATGAGATTTTTATTTATCTTGTAAGCATGACAAAGAATTGGTAATGGACTCATATCTTTAGGAAATGGATGGAGTTGAAGTTTGATGGTTATGTTTGTATTTGTTCGGTTCTATTTGTGGGACGTACAGAGATCCAAATATCACAACAATCAATGACGCTAAGTCTTTTGTCAAAGGGAATATTGTGGAAAAGCACATATTACGTATCTCCCAAGAAGAAGGCTATGATATTTTGAACAACAGATGGATACTTAACGATGGCATTGGCACTTGCATAAGTTTATGACAACCAATATAGTCCAATTTCACATTAGCTTAGCATGCTCTGTTGAGGATTAGTTTAATATTAATCTTTACTTTTCCTTTTAGTTAAATTTTATTTCAATAAGTCAGTCATTTAGAGAAAGAACTTTTTTCCCAAATTGTCTAATAGTTGATCATACCATCCTCTTTTGTTGTGCAGGTTAGGAAATGCTTGTACGAACAACATCTTAGGATTTGTTTTCTCTTTAATGAAGGCAACTTAGGGAAGTGTTAATCTAAATTTGGCTGCTCATATTCCTTTGCAACATTTTTTAAATCAACCAATATTCTCACCAACTCAATAGCTGATAAGAAATATAATGTTTTCCATGTATTCGCATGTTGGTTTATGATCTAGATGATGTTTGGAGTCATTTTAATGACTATTTTGATTACCTCCATAACTATCATTTTTCCTCTTTACCTTATCAGATTGAATGATTTGGATCCATGTACTTAATGATTATCTTTTATAGCAAAGAGAAAATGGTGCTTTGGTGAGAAATATGAAATGTATTTTCTGTTAAAAAATTATTTACTTACAAATATGCAAATGAATTGCTCAAAAGATAATGGGTTTGTGGAATGTTTCATGTAATTGGTTTTGAAAATATGTTTTGATTGAGCATATACAATAATTCATTCTGATAGATTCCTAGACGATTGTTTTGTTGCATTAAATGGAAGAAGTTGCATGTGACAATTGGATTGGAGAATTGTGTTGAAAATCTTTTCCATTGGATCATCAATTCTCGTAACTTGATTTGTTCTTCTTTTCAAATAAGAAACTTCGAGAACCTTTTCAATGGGTTTGATATTGATGATTAATATTTCTTGATTGGTTATTTCCCTTGGATTACTTTCTAGGATCTCACCGAAAACACTCTCATTATTGCTACCTCATATTTTTACTTGTTGTTGAGTTTTCTCTTCTTATCTTTCATCCAGTTTTCATTCTTTCTTGATGACTAACATTCTAGCTTTAGATTCCTTTTAGTTTAATTTTATTTTTCATGAATTGACTGATGATTTAAGTCTTTCCTTTTGCTTTCACATATTCCTTCCATCTCTTGATTTGAAAACTGGTTTTTTCCCTAATCTAATTTGACTCGTTAGTCTGTTGTGAGGATTACTTTTTAATTTTCAGTAAGGGGTTGGTCCCATTCTGGTCACATATTGAAGAAATTTTACAAGTCATAAGATGTGTGGGTTGCTCTATCTAAATCAACATACATTAAGTTCTCAGTTGTAGGTATGGAGTGATAGTTGTGTTGGAACACATGTGCCTACTGAGAGCAACATGATAATCCATAGGTATAGGAAAGTGTCTATCCACTCTTTTCTTTGAGCTCCATTCACTTCAAATTAATAAAATGGCCAATACTATGATGATTTTCGGGGATACATGTGGGTTAAACTAAATGCATAACATCTACTCAGCAAATCAAAGCAACTCCCATACCACCCCACTTCCTTCACACCCTATGTGCATATGCATATCTATATACAAATCTAAAAGGGTGAACATATTATGAAATAAAAAGGAATTTGAAATGACTATTAATATTGTGGGAAGTAAAAGTAAACCCACTGGGGCTATGGATGCCTATTGGCAGTGGGACTATGCTTGTATGGTATTGAGGCAACTTCGTCGAGGCTCTGGAAGCTCACTGGAAACAAAGCAATGTCGGGAAAAGAGAGATGAGGAACACACTTATGTAGATGTTTGCTTGTTATGAAAAGTGAAAACCCATGGTCAAACCCAAACCAATATGAAGTGTGTATCCTATAAAATAATTTAACTCACTAATTGTCTCTTTGGAAAAGTTAAGTTAGATTACAAGTACTAGAAATTTTAGATTATATCTTTCATAAATTTGGCATCATTGTGATACCCTATTGGAAAATTGTTTGCAGTTTGTTGAGCTTATCTTTAAAATTAAAATCTGAAGTAAAGGCCCTAGACTTCTATTAACATAGATAATTGGTTCTTCTAGTGTGTCACCATTTTTTGAGACAAAAAAAAAACCCCTTTACTTTTGTTTTACAAGCAAAAGGAAAGGGGCCCCATACTAAAATTTGAACTATAATACCTAGTCCTCTACTGCTTGAACCTAATGGTATTTATTTTCCTACCTTGAGAAAATTGAGGGTTTGATATTTATTGATGATTGTATTTGTAGAGGTTTATTAATCCTTGTGATGATCTAGGTGGATATCGATGGCCACCCACCTATTCCACTGGCTCAAAGACCAATTTCCATTTTGGCAGTTTTTTCCTAGTTTTTCGGGTCCTAAACTTTAGGGGTCATTTTGAGGCCCTAAATAACATTTTTGGGCACGCCATAGTCACACTTTATGCTTTAGCGAGAGTGTGATGACAACATGTTTATTCCTCAAATACGACACCTAAAACAGAGATCGTATGCAAAATTTATGACCCCAGGAAGTTGATGTACCAACTTACCCCATCGAGGCCCACATGACTTTTGGAAATTCATCTCCTAGGGTTAGGTTTTTTGGATGTTTAGGGTTTTCTCATTTATGCTTGATGTTAAAAAGGAATTTGGAGCCTCATTGTAACTAGCTTCTTGTGAATGAGCATAGTTGTCACATCTCTTCTCAGAGATAAGCTACCACCATTCTAGCTAGCTTGTGTTCTTTTGCATTTTACAATATTTTGTATTTCAGACAGTCGTTAATAGAATCTGAGCTTTATTGTATTACTATGTTCCTTGCTATATCTCTGTGTAATTATTTGTTATATCTTTTTTATATCACTTCCTTCATATAATTCTTAAAATAATCTGGACCAGTGGTATCAGAGCGGTCTGCTCCTTGTCGTCCTCGGTGCATGTCCCGAACGAGGTCAAGGTATAGATATTTGGGTCTCAATCTAGTATATATTGAGGACAACCATTCTCACACACCCAAGTGACCTTCCACGGTGGAACAAAAGAGGGATGAATATATAGGATATCCTTTCAAACTATTGCTCAAGGAATCCCTCGTGCAACAAAGGAACAAGATGATGGATAATTTCGCCCAGATCCTTCGACGGTTTCCAGAAACAATGAAGGCACCTTCAACCAAAAATCACTTTGGAGGTGTGAATCCATTCAAGGTACAAGTTAACTTTGATATTCCTTTATTTGAAGGCCAAATAAATGTCGACACTTTGGAAAAATGGTTAAATCTTCTAGAGGTTTATTTCTTTATCCACAATTTTTCCAACAGTCAAAAGATCACCTTCACTCTCCTTAAGACCCTTCCCCATTCAAATATTGGTGGGATACTTACTGTGAGCAACATGTTGAGGATTAGTTTGTAGTTTTTGGGCTAGGACCCACTTGGGTGGCATATTTTGATTCCCTCAAGGAACAATATTACCATGTTGGAAGTTATGATGACAAGTACACAAGATGGACCACACTATGCCAAGAGAGGGGCCGAAAATTGCTAGAGTTCACAAATACTTTCCATACCTTGCACACCAAGTTGGGTATCAAAGACTCTGAGTGGTATCTAGTCCTAAAATATTGTGGGGCTTTGCAAAGATACATCCAAACCTAAATGGAGTTTCTATACATCTCGTCATTGGGAGTCTCTTATCAATATGCTATCAAAATTGAGCAAAAATTCAAGCAACAGAAGAAGCAGGAGTTCGGGTCTGCAAATATGCAACAAACAAAGTATGGTAAGGGTGGCCCTAACTCCCAGGACAAAGTATAGAGCAAGGGTGACGAACCCTAGGATAACCATCCCAAGCCACCAACAAAGAAGGGTGATGGGAAGTCGAAGAAGGACACTGGAAAATGGTGTGATTTCCACAAAATCCCTTAGCACAATACTGATGAATGTCACTCCAAACAGTCATTATTGGCTGAGAAAAAATCCCTAGGGTCATATTCTAACTGAGACTCTAATTCAAAACTAGAAAAGGGAAGACAGATCATTGATGCAGAACATAGTGTCACCATCGCTACCACAAAATTCTAGCCAAAGGAACCGAAGGAGCCTGAAGAAGGGGAGCACCTTTTCCACTCACAGATGTGGGTGAAGGGAAACCCACTCCATTTCATTGTTGACAGCAATATCCAGAAGAAATTGATCTCAGTAGAGATTGTCAAGAGTTTTAACTTGACAATGACGCAACATCCCCATGCATACACCATCAGTTGGCTCAGCTAGGGATGGCACATCTGTGTCATCCAACAATGTCTCCTGCACTACGGCATAAAACCCTTCAAAATAAGGTATTGTGTGATGTTTCCCCACTTGAATTTTGTGATGTTTTATTAAGACAACCATATATGTGGAAGCATCATGTTGTTTATGAATCTAGGCCCCATAGTGTCATTATTCAATGTAGAAAGGTGGTTTTTCAGACCAGGAGATTTTTCCTTTGTATGGTTCAATCAGAAGGTGAATAGAAGGTCACTACAACCGCCAAAACCTCTGCACGGGGTCTCTCTGCCCTGGAGAAACAGGTGGACGAAATAGTCGAGGAGTACAAAGAAATATTTACCTCGCCTATTAGGGTTCCAATGAACTGTCAGGTAAAGCAATTAATTGATCTGACACCCAATGCTCGTCTACCTAATGGCCCTGTATACGGGTGTTCTGTTATGGAGAATGAAGAAATCGAACAACAGATCCAAGAGATAATTATGAAGGGCCACATCACACCAAGATCCTCACCTTGAGGGAGCCTAATTGTTCTAGTACAGAAGAAGGACGGGACATGGTGACTTTGTATTGATTACAAAGCCCTGAACAATATCACAGTCAAGAATAGGTACCTAATTCCATGGATTGATGATCTTCTCAATCTAAAGTTAGGTTGCCACCAGGTGTCCATTGAAAAAACTGATGTGTGGAAGACAAAATTCAAGTCCAAAGAAGGCCCCTTTGAGTGGTTGGTCATGCCTTTCATCTTGACTAATGCCCCAACCACATTCATGCAAATGATGGATGATATATTACGTCCATTCACAAAATCCTTTGTGGTTGTATATTTGGATAACATCCTCATCTTAAACAAAACTCGGGAGGAACATTTGGAGCATATTCAACAGGTATTGTGCACCCTGCAACAACACAAGTTATATGCCAATTTGGAGAAGTGTTCATTTGGCATGCAAACAATCCAATATTTGGGATACATCATGGATGAGCAGGGTGTACATGTGTATCCTTCCAAGATCTAAGTCATCTGCGATTGGTTGACTCCAAAAATAATGACTGAGCTCTGTGGATTCTTGGGTCTTGCTAACTTCTACATGCAGGTTGTGTTGGGGTTCTCTCATATCACTTGGGCTCTAAGCCAGGTGACCAAGGGCAGCGCAAAGGCCAATTTTGTGTGGTCCTTGCCCCAAAAAAAAGCATTCAAGGATATGAAATATCGCCTCTTCTCAACACCAATCCTCATTCTTCCATACCTACAACAACTATTTGAGATTGAGACAGATGCTTCTGATTATGTTATTGGTGTAGTCCTCACTCAGTATGGGCATCCGGTAGCCTATCATAGTGAAAATCTATCTGATGTTGTTCGAAGATACCCTACCTATGACAAAGATATGTACTCCATTGTGCAGGCATGTCAACAATGGAAGAATTACATTCTGGGGAAGGAAACAGTCATCCACACTGATCATAGGCCTCTGCAATTCATGTAGACACAAGGAAATTTACAAAATGACCTCCATCAAAAGTGGTCCATGTACCTACAACAATTCCACTTGAATATCAAATACAATAATGGTAGCACCAACCATGTCGCAGATTGCCTCAATCGACCCCTAGTGGAAGCGCTAACCACAGTTCTTAACTTTTGTGGACATGAGACATCTAGATGGCCACAATTATACAATAATGACCCTCAATTTGCTACTGCCTATCAGACATTGAGCGTAGGAAAAATAGTTCCCAACTTTCATCTCCAAGATGGATTATTATGTCATTTGAGCCATCTTTATGTTCCTTCAAGAGAGTGTGCAAAGATTATCTAGGAAGCTCATTTTAGCTAAGTAGTGGGACATTTTGGTGTAGAAAAGACAGTGGTAGTATTGTAGAAGCATTTTTATTGGTCGAAGCTTCGACAAGATTTTTTCAAGTACATCAAATCATGCACCGCCTATGCATTTGCTAAGCCCACCATCAAGAAATAGGGGCTATACACCCCTCTTCCTACTCTGGATAGGCCTTGGGAGTCCATCTCCATGGAATACATGTTTGGTCTTCCTTCAAGCAAGAATAGGAATGACCATGTCTTCGTGGTCATTGATGGATTATCCAAGATGGAAATTTTGGCACCTTGCAAGAAGAGCATCAAATCTGAGGCCATCGCCAAGATCTTCTTCACACATGTTTGGGTTCATTTTTGGATACCAAAAACTATTATCTTTGATCAAGACAATAGGTTCCTAAGCACCTTTTTGTCCAACCTATGGTTGATGATGGACACCAAGATGACCAAATCAACTGCCTTCCACCCACAGACTGATGGACAAACAGAGGTAGTCAACAGGATGATTTTCCATATCCTACACATGTATAATTCCAAACATCCNAGCACCTTTTTGTCCAACCTATGGTTGATGATGGACACCAAGATGACCAAATCAACTGCCTTCCACCCACAGACTGATGGACAAACAGAGGTAGTCAACAGGATGATTTTCCATATCCTACACATGTATAATTCCAAACATCCACACACATGGGATGAAATACTTCCTTATGTTCAACATCACTACAATATATCCCTCCACAGCTCTATTGGCCACAGCCCTTTTCAAGTGTGCTTGGGGTTCCAACCATTGGCCCCCATTGACGTAGCTCTGCCCATTCCAGCCACATAAGAAGATTCCTCCCATGCTCAAACATAGGTTTATTGAGAAGCCAAAATGTTTTGAGTGCATCCATCACATCCAAAAACAAGTTCATGATATTGTGAAAAAATCCAATGCCAAGTACAAGCAGCGCCATGATCAGCATCGAGTACCACACAAATTTCAGGTGGGAGATAAGGTTTGGTTGCATTTGCAGAAAGAGCGCCTAAAAGGACCCCATCAGAATTTGTTCCCACTCTGATATGGTCCTTATACCATCACCAAGGTTGTGTGTGAGAATGATTTTGAATTAAGTATTCCCCCTTTCCTTGGCTTACATTTGGTATTTAATGTGGAACTACTCCGACCATATTTTCCACATCTCTTGGACACTTCGCATGTGGTCGAGAAGTTGGCCTCTACAGAACTCAATACTTCCTGCATCAAATAGGAAACAGTTGTTCATATCATAGACACCAAGACAAAGGACACTTGCCAGTAGACTATCAAACTCTATTGGGTCGTCAAAGCAAGGTAGTTTCTTCATCAAGGCAAGTCGCTCACTAGGAGTTATGTTCAACAAAAGTTTCCTCATCTGATGCAGGAACTCGACGCAATGGATACAATTGCTTCCTAAGGGGAGAGGTATGATCCAGGTGGATATCGGTGGCCACCCACCTATTCCACTGGCTCAAAGACTAATTTCCATTTTGGCATTTTTTCCTAGTTTTTTGGGTCCTAAACTTTTGGGGTCGTTTTGAGGCCCTAAAAAACATTTGTTTGGCATGCCATAGTCACACTATAGGATTTAGCCAAATTGTGATAGAAACATGTGTATTCCTTGGATATTTCTTTCCAATGATCTATCGTGCACTTAAAGCAGAGATTGTATGCAAAAGTTATGACCCCAGGAAGTTTATGTACCAACTTACCCCATTGGGGCCCACACGACTTTTGGCGCTTCATCTCCTAGGGTTATTTTTTTGTATGTTTATGGTTTTCTCATTTATGATTGATGTTAAAAATGCCTTTGGAGCCTCATTGTAACCTTATTATTGTGAATGAGCGTAGTCGGCACATCTCTTCTCAAAGATAAGCTACCATCATTCGAGATAACTTGTGTGATTTTGTATTTTACAGTCTTTTGTATTTCAGACAGTCATTAATAGAATATGAGATTTATTGTATTACTGTGTTTCTTGTCATATCTCTATGTAATTATTTTGTATATCTATGTTATATTTCTTCCTTCATATCGTTCCTAAAATAATCTGAATCATGTGATCCTATGCTTTCAAATGTCTTCATAATGCTTCTTGTCTTATGACGTTTCATTGACATTTATATAATTGACTTGATAGCTATATTTGAACCTTTTGTTGATTCTGAAGTGCTTGATGATCCTATGCGGCTGTAGGGTTTGATGATCTATTGATGGTTATCTTGAATGAGTTGGTTGTTGATGTTTTTTTTGAATGACTAATTCAAATTATGTATCATCTTTTGATCATATTCTTAGGTTTCAAACTTTTAACTTGAATCACAAGGTCACTAGTCCTTTCTATGTGTTGGGAATTAGGTGCATACAACTATCATGATATTTTTTATTTGTTTACCTAGACCATAGATTATTTCCTTAGAGAAACCTCTCCCCTTCATTCTTTTCATTTTTGCAAACAAAATCACTACTTATTCATAAGTTTGCTTGAAGGCAGGGAATATAATGTTTCTGATGAATTGGTGAGTGTCCTTTCAATTGCATAATTGATCTCGTCTCTTTGTGTGACTGTAAGAGTAGTTTATTTGGATCACTCTCTTCACACGATTGCTCCAGCCTTGAGATGCATGTGGGGAAATCCTTTGATCTTCTTCCTCTTTTGGCCTTCCCTTTCTTTGAAAACCTAGGGCCAAGGCCTAGTGAGTTTTCCCCTTATTTTCTTCTATTTTTTCCTCCAACCAATCCTCTTAGTTGGATTCTTCTCATCGATATCTTTCCAACGATTGTAACCATACTCAAATCTGAATTCTGGATCAAAATTTATGGATTCCCGAAGTTTCCAGCCTTCATTCACATTTTCTCGACCTCATTTCCACGTGGCACCCTGTCACTTGTGGAATTAGACGTGGCATTGACATGGATGCTAATGTGGCACCCACAAAATGTACTCTTTGTCGTCGGGATTTATATGTTCAAGTTTCCAAATCTTCTGACCGCACCCTTGACAACGACCTTTTCATCGTTGTATGTCCTCCTCCCTAGAACTTGGCTGCTCACACTCCATCCTCGATGACGATGCCTCCCCGTTGATCCAACAACCTTTTGAATTTGATGATCAATGACCTCGATCTTATTAGTTCTGTAAAGTTTGTTGGCAGCTTAACATCCTCTCGCTTCCCCAGCTGGCACCTCTGACACATGGCACTTCCACCACGTGCCACCTGGAATGACACATGGCACCTGGTCTCAAAAATCCAAATCATCCTAACACATGGCACATCACCCACCTGGCACGTGGACCCATCCTCCACATGACACATGGACTGACATGGCCATACAAGTCATCACAAGACATCGTGGCTTATCCAATCAGTTGTTCACACCTGTCTTATTCATCGTTGGGACTCGGTTTGACTCTGCTCTTAAGCTTCCAATGAATCCATCCTCCATGACGACCTTTTCATCATCGGCATTCCTCCTCCCTAGAATTTGGATGCTCTGAATCCTTTCCTCGACGATGAAACCTACTGATCGATGATCCAGAGTTGTCTGTTGCGTTGAATCAACAACTTCCCTCTCCAACCATCTCTCTGATAACTCTCCTTAGATCAACAAATGATATCTACTTGGCCTTCATATCTAACGACCATCGTTGATCTTTCCCTATTCTCCACA
>SNQJ01S0061329.1:46166-61709 GCA_010110895.2 Picea sitchensis | reverse complement strand
ACTACTTATTCATAAGTTTGCTTGAAGGCAGGGAATATAATGTTTCTGATGAATTGGTGAGTGTCCTTTCAATTGCATAATTGATCTCGTCTCTTTGTGTGACTGTAAGAGTAGTTTATTTGGATCACTCTCTTCACACGATTTCTCCAGCCTTGAGATGCATGTGGGGAAATCCTTTGATCTTCTTCCTCTTTTGGCCTTCCCTTTCTTTGAAAACCTAGGCCCAAGGCCTAGTGAGTTTTCCCCTTATTTTCTTCTATTTTTTCCTCCAACCAATCCTCTTAGTTGGATTCTTCTCATCGATATCTTTCCAATGATTGTAACCATACTCAAATCTGATTTCTGGATCAAAAGTTATGGATTCCCAAAGTTTCCAGCCTTCATTCACATTTTCTCGACCTCATTTCCACGTGGCACCCTGTCACTTGTGGAATTAGACGTGGCATTGACATGGATGCTAATGTGGCACCCACAAAATGTCCTCTTTGTCGTCGGGATTTATATGTTCAAGTTTCCAAATCTTCTGACCGCACCCTTGACGACGACCTTTTCATCGTCGTATGTCCTCCTTCCTAGAACTTGGCTGCTCACACTCCATCCTCGATGACGATGCCTCCCCGTTGATCCAACAACCTTTGGAATTTGAAGATCAATGACCTCGATCTTATCAGTTCTGTAAATTTTGTTGGCAGCTTAACATCCTCTCGCTTCCCCAGCTGGCACCTCTGACACATGGCACTTCCACCACGTGCCACCTGGAATGACATGTGGCACCTGGTCTCAAAAATCCAAATCATCCTAACACATGGCACATCACCCACCTGGCACGTGGGCCCATCCTCCACATGACACATGGACTGACGTGGCCATACAAGTCATCACAAGACATCGTGGCTTATCCAATCAGTTGTTCACACCTGTCTTATTCATCATTGGGACTCGGTTTGACTCTGCTCTTGAGCCTCCAACGAATCCATCCTCCATGACAACCTTTTCATCATCGACATTCCTCCTCCCTAGAATTTGGATGCTCTGACTCCTTTCCCCGACGACGAAACCTATTGATCGACGATCCAGAGTTGTTTGTTGCGCCGAATCAACAACTTCCCTCTCCAACCATCTCTCTGATAACTCTCCTTATATCAAAAAATGATATCTACTTGGACTTTATATCTAACGGACATCGTTGATCTTTCCCTATTCTCCATAAGAGATCATCGATGACGATATGTCTTGGGACACATCGTTAGTGATCTATCCCTATCTCGACCCAACAGTCCATATAATCAATCCCCTGATGATGACCTTTCATCATTAGAGATCCTCCTCCCTAGCACTTGGATGCTCCATCTCCACGAGCCAACGACGATGCCTTCTGATCAACGACCCAGATTAACCCACTGGCCAAATTGACAGTTGTTGAGCACCATTTTTAAACGGGCATATCTTGGGCTACAGTTGTCAGATTTAAGTCTGTGATACCTTGTTGGAAAGGTATCGAGGAGACGAACATAGTGGAAGAAGTTTTAAGGATATAATAATAACAAAATACCTTATAAAACATAAAGAACAACAGGACATGGATTTGTGGGGGGGGGGGGAATGACTTTGCACACTTCAAACAACCATATTTGTGGCTACATATGTCAAAATCAAAACCAGAAGAGCATGATTGAAAGGTAATATAGAGGAGCAAGAGACAAAGTGATTTGATTCAGTGTACTTATGCTAGAAACACCCATAAAACTTCGAGGAACATAAGATAACGCCAATGGACAGAGTCAATGCTTGTTTTTATTGAATATCATTTGTAAACTGCAGCTTCTCTTTGTAATTACGGCATGTCCATTTTCAAAAATAGAAGAGAAATTTGAAATTCAAGAAAATGAAACGATGGTCAAGAAAACCGAAGAGTCTCTCTCTTATCTTAAAAAAGAGAACTCGTAGGTCTAATTGTGGACTTTTTCTCTTTGTAAACAAATATGGTATTATTACTTCTACAGGAATAAAGAGTAGGAGGCATTATGGAAATATGTGGATCTGGGTAGATGTATAAGAGACTATTCTTTATGCATTTATCTTCTAGCTGAGTAGATAGGATTCATTTGTATGAACTATTTATGCATTATGTTCTATCTCGTCATGATGTCACATGTTTCCTTGTGGGTACAAAAATGATGTTATGGATGTATTGTACAACTATTGTCTGTGTATAATTAGCATTGTTGATTTCATTTATCATTAGAATACAGGAACTATTTCTAGTTATAATGGTATTACCTTTCACTATACTCGTTCTTTTAAATTTTCTCCCATGATAGATTAGAAGTAGTTAGGATTATATTAGTTTCCTTTCAGTTAGATTAGCCTTAGGATTATTTAAAAATTTTGAGGGACAGTTCGTTGTTTTTCCCCTTTTCTTCTTTTAATTCTAAGCGGCAGCGAGGCCCATATACTCATAGGAAATGCTACACCAAACGAGAGTAAGTATGATTGGGACCTACCATCGGGCATTCTCCCTTACCTTCTTGACAGGCCATTTGGACCCGTCAATAGGGCTTTTAGAAATTAACTTATAAGAATATCACTAGAGTTGCATTACCAATTTCAGTGAGGAACCCCTTCTATTTCACTGTGCAAGCATTTATAGATAGACTAGACTCTGTTGGTGGTAGTTACAAGGTCAAGTGACCCCATCCTTTCAGCTTCCCTTTCTACAATGCTCTCTCTCTCATTTTTCTCTTAATGGAAGCATTCAACTTCTAGGTTCCCTCATATTTTTTATTGTCTTTTGTTAATTTTTTCGCTTACATTGGCAATCCAAAGTTCCTTGTTGTGAGTGGGTGGTTGGTTAAGTCAAAAATAACCATCACGCTAACAATCATATCCTTGTGCTTCTTCCACTTTCATATCTTTTAACTACTCTTCTACCACCTCATCCTTTGTAGCAATATTATTAACTCTACTATTGTAGCCTCTTCAACAACTTTTGTAGCTTATTATGTACTATTCTCTTTTATCAATTATTTTTCTTAGATATGAGTCATGTGCCATTCGTGTTTGTTTTAAATCCACTTTCGATCATGGTGTTGGTATTTTTTGATGTGAGATGAATAACAGTGGTGTCTCACAATAATTTTGGAGTCAATGTGTACCTTTAAATATTTTATCGTCATCTCTATATCCTTCTTCAACTCAAGGATTAAGGATTCATATGCAGTTGTATTGTTCATGCACTTGAATTCTAATCTATAAGCAATGAGCATATGGTTTTTCCAAGGATCAATTAAAATACAACCAGCTCCTACCCCTTCTTTTGATTTGGATCTATTGAAGAATAATTGCCAGAAGATAGTGTCTACTTCTATGTTATCTTTGTCTCCATTCCACAAGTTAGACGTGTTATTTATTTCATTTCCATTTGCACCAACTAATGTAAGATATGAATCACTCAATTGTTCAATAGGTGTATGAGGTGACTCTATAAATAATATCCATAACCCAAGTTCAAAATGTATTATAGGTTTGTTTATTTCTTCTAAATATACAACTATATGTTTCATTTGTTTCTCTCAATTACCTAGATTTGGCTAGCCTTTCCCTTCCATAGTAACTAGAGATGGGAATCCATAAAGAAATATCCTTTCAAATTCTATGAGTAGTCTCTACTTGAAAGAATTTCATAAGCTTCAAGTATATTGACCACCACAATGTCAATAACTTAGTGTATCCTCAGGTTTGCACTAGTTGGATGAAAACATATTTTAGTTCCTACATTTCTTTTGATTTGGATCTATCAAGCTAAATGATTTGTAGGGAGGATCTAAGAGTTTTATCGTTTGATATATTAAATACGAAATACAACGTTATGTTTGTCAAGGCACCTGAATCGACAAGACAATTATGAATGTTGCAATTGAATATTTGAAGAGTGATGAGGGAAGGTTAGGGCATGGATCTAGATTTGATACTTGTGGATTCATCAATATGGGTTTTCTTGTTAATGTTTGGTTCCTTTAGTGTTTTCACTATCAATTCACGTTGTTGGCCCGTCTCAAGAAAATCATGTAGACTAATGCCAAATTTGATCTTTTTTCATGATATCCACTATATTTTAGTTAATTTTGGAAGCGGGATTGGATGTCAAAGATGAGTTTTGGATGAAGCACTAGTCTTACTCATCAAGGGATTTTTAGGGATGGTAGGTGTGGTATCTTTCTAGATTATGTTTCTCAAACAATAGTCTCTTCTCCCTTCGATAATGTTAGCTTCACTTGACTTAGCTTCCTCTTCTTCATCATCATTCTCAATCTCTTTAGTGTTTTCCGTTGGAAACATATCCCATAGGACCATAGTTGTAGAGGGTTGAGAGTATTTCATTTTCTTGTCATCATCTTGTGGTTTACTAGAATCTTGGGTGAAGGCTTTGAAGGTGTTCTAGAACTTAGGAAAATCCTTTTCATCATATTTAGTTTGGTGAACCCTACAATAATGTTCCATGGCTATTTTTTCAAAATCTAATTGTAATTTAATGGATGTGCATTTGTTGTTGGGACTGATATTGTTATTGAGCATTTGATAAGGTCTAAAAATTCTATCTGCGGGACTACCCTCTCCAACTTTTCTTTGAAAGTTTACAAAATCATTAGAGATATTTTGTAATAATCATTGAACTCCTTCTAACTCTATTGCTTAGTCTTCACTTTTGGAATCGATGTTAGTTGTAGTTTTAGATGAGGTAGTAGTTCTCTTTTTTCCATGTCGTTGGGGGTAGAACCTTTAAAGGTTTTGAAATAGGGGTCAAAGTTTCATGTAAAGATGATATTTAAAGATAATATTTATTGTTCTATTTTCATAAACTCCATGTAGGCATATTCACGAGTGTGTTTATTGGATTGTTTAACGAACATGGATACTATGGGATCAATGGATGAGAGGTAGAACTCTAAGGTTGTAATTTCAAGGTATCATTGATCTACAATAATACAATGATACAAGGTGTTAAACCTTGTCTTGAAACCTCGGTCTTTTTCCCTGGGTTCTACTTTTTGTTTAGTAAGTTGTAAATGCAATGATCTCTATGTTTCATCATCTCTAAATTTACATATAAAAGTTTTTTCATATTCATTCCAATTGTATATTTAGTTAACGGGAAAATAAAAGATCCATGTGGATGCTTGGCCTGTAAAAATAAATATGAAGATCTGGCACACAACATCTTTTTTTCTAATTTTTAGGAGCCTAATAGCTTATATGACGGCTTTGAAATGATCTTTAGTTATATTAACTTCATCTGGATTGAATTTAGGGAGGTATATCTTAACATTCTTAGGCATATCATGGTAAGGCCCAGCCTGGAAAATCTAAAGCATTCAAAGCCAACCATACAAATCGTTAGTTTTCCATGTATTAATTTATGTGGTTGTTGTCAATTTAAGGGTTGGACAAGAGTTACCACAACTTGGGTGGATTGTGCATGAAATCGTAAATGGCTTTCTCAATTATTTATCGTTGTTTAGATGATATATTGTTGATCTCATTATCTATATTTTTGGCTAAATCTAGGTAGGTTTTGCAATGTAAGGCTCAAAAAACTCTTATGTAGGAGTTTTTTATGCTTATAAGGTGGTAAATCAGAAATGACATGTGGGATTCCTATTTTTTTGCTAAAAGTTTGAGTGACTCTTCATAAATCCTCCAAAAGGTCAAGTTTGTTGGATTCAAACTTAGGTTGGTTGGTACCTTAGGTGTTCGAGATTTCCATATATCTCAGTCGAGACTCTTGGTCGCCCCAATTTTCATGGAATTTTTTATCCCTAATATGTTGTCCACAAATGAGTGTGGCCCTCCTTTTAGTGAAAAAATGTTGATGTGCACTTTTGACCCTCGTTGATATACATGGGTCCACTAGGCTAAAACCCTCAAGATGTGACTGCCTCTCTTTATATGGTAGACCCTCTGGTTTATGGTACTATTTATCATATATTTTTTAGAACCTAGACTAATCTTTCTATGTCCTTTTCATGTATGATGTATAAGGCGTAAAATAAAAGTCCTGGTACTAGGAGAAAAAATTAAAGCAAAGTGAAACAAAACATAATATCAAATCAATTGAAAGCATGAATATTCAAAATATTCCATTATTTCAATGTTTAGTAGACAAAGATGTATAAGATAGCTTGATAATGTAAATATAAAACAAAACATAACATCAAATCAATTGAAAGCACAAATATTCAAAACATTCCATTAATTCAATGTTTAGTAGATAGAGATTTATAAAATAGGTTGATATAGTGTAAATCTATTATTGTCCTATTCACCAAGTTAGTAATGAATCTAAGCTTTGAATGAATGATAAGAAACAATTCACAAGCATAACGCATAGTAAACTCAAGATGTTATTCATAAAATTAATATAGTTTGCACGCCACAGATAACAACACGAGATTTATTAAATCTTACCAACAGTGCCTCGGCCTCTCTTATAGGATAGCTTGTCTCCAAAAAATGAGAACCTTCTTTTGTTAATTACAACTTTCTTTTATACGAAATTGGTATATGGGTAGGTGAAGTGGTTTAGCTTCTTGACTCTTCACCTCCCTTCACTAGCCAACAAAATTTAATCATTCACATATATAATTTCTTCTATGTAATCTTTTTAGGCTTTGTATGTTTTCTCTCTTTCGAATGACATAGGAAAGTGATACTACTCAATTGGAACCTCTATGAAACCTATACCATTTTGGAGTGTTGTCTATCCCCTCTCCAACTTAGACAGGAAAACATAAAGTAGACACATTCCCTCATCAATATTTCTATGTGGTCTTTGGCCACAATCTTGTTGTTGTATGGGGTAGCTTCTAGGGTGCTTCTCTTCTAACTCTAGGTTCTACTTAGTTGTGACATTATATCCAACTATTGTACAAAGATATCATCTATTCTAAATGTGGATAGTTATAACTCTTGTGTTATTCTTTCTACATCTTCCAACCATTGACTATCATCCCTTAGTAGCTCCTAGATGTCCTCATTCAAGCTATTAGTTATGTCCCTCCAATAACTTAGTCTTGTGTAGATCCAAATTATGCTTTTTTTCATTTAGACGAGGTAGTTCTAAAGGTGTTTCTTTGAATTCATGTTTCCATTGTGTTAGAGAGTCCAAGCACCTTTTTCATCCCTCCTCATGAAGCAACCAGTCTTCCAACCTATTAGAAAGAGTTGATGCTTCCTTGTATGTCTCATGCAAGTCTACCACGACTACTTTGTAAAAAAAATAATGAATTTTGGAACAAGGGAAGACCTAGGGTTCAACACTTCAACAACGCACCAACAAAACCCTAACTATCGACCCTTTCGGCAACACCTGCGAAGCAGATGAAGTCTCACCCGAGGTAGAGGAAGGGGGGGTTGCAGGACTCAAGTGTCTACAACCAAGATGGGACACAAATATGTGATTACAACACTTAACAGAGCACTTATCCAACAATATGCATTAGTTCATGAGTCTCATTCACATCGCAGATTAAACCCTTATTACAGAACATCACAGTAACAATAAAGATCAAGCTCTTACAATCACTTAGCACCTGGCATTAGCTTAGATCTAGTAGTCATTCACCTTTAAGAACTAAGAAACAACATCAAATCCATTGATCGTACATTATAACAACAACACTAAGTAGATAAACACATAAATAACATCGCACAAATCACATCAAGACACGGGATATACGTGGTTCACCCTAGTGTGGGGCTACGTCTACCAACTTCTTCTTCTTCTTCTTTATTAGTCTTCTTCAATCTCTTACATTCATATTCTCCTATGCACAAAGCCACAGAGCCAACTCCATAGAGGACAGGATATCTGTGCAGAGTGCGCCAGATCCTCCTTCCCAAACTCAGTTCAAGGCACAAAGCCAACTCCTCAGTATCACAGAGCCTTACTTTACATAGTCTGTCTGCACAAAGTAACTTACAACCTCTTGCACTAAGCCAACTAGTCATGCACTAATCCAATCAGTAACTCTTACAACATATGGCGCACATAGCCCACTATCCAGTTTGCGTTGCTATGCACATAGCCAAAACTTCTAGGCTTCTTACATCACTTAGCTACTTATTTATGCATTTACAAAGAGGCCTAATCACGGGTAAACCCATGGGTCGACATCCCTTAACCCATTACATAAACCCTAAAATCCATTTGTTGGGTCCACAAGCCCACAAAATGAGTGAGATCTCGTGATCTTTGCTCCGCCTGGGTGCTCCATCTTTGACCAGCCTGTCAAAGTCCCAAAAGTGGTCAAACATGACCAATGTTTCCTCAAAACTTGGTCAAGGGCCAACAGGCTCCCTACACTCACCTGTGACTCGTCCTGAATCACTCAGATATGGGAAACACTGCTTTGAAGACCTCGAGCTTAGCTTGAGTTGCCTCGACTTGTTGCTTCGCCTGAGCCTCATGCTCAGAGAACTCCTGAATTACTTACTCTGTAACAGGCCCTTACAGGTGTTGTTCCATTGCCACAACCACTTGGTCTAATTGCGAGCCTTTTCCTTCAATCTCTTCAAAAATTGTGCAGGCTTCATCCTGCACCGCCTGTAGCTTTTGTGTAACTTCCATGACTTTTCTCTAGATGGAAGTAATCTATTGGTAGACTGCATGTTGTTCTTGTGATTTTTTCATCCTCTCAATTGTAGTAAGAAGCTTCATCTATGCCTGGACGGTGGAGGCCTACTGCTGCACCTCCTGGAGTTGTGCTTCCAGTTTCCTCAGCTCTGGATCTTATACAAGGCGTTCGTAGGTATGTGCACTATGATCACTCAATTGCTTACATTCTGAGGCATATACCATGATTTTTTCTATTGTGTTCTTGGTAGCTTCTTCCCTCTTATTGTGCACTTCTTGCGGAGTGTTAGGTACTTCTTGGAGCTCTAACTCCACTATATGTGCTGGAAGCTGTTGAATGGCTTCGGCGAGCTTCCACACTTGCATCTTTATTGACTCTGGTTCCTCCTGTGCCCAGCCCAGCACAGAGCAAAGTGTTGTAGTCACTGCCTCTTTGACTGGAGTCTGCTCTACGAGAAACTCGTCTTTTTCTTTCTGCACCTTTGCATTTTCCTCTTCGAACATCACCTGAATTTCATCTTTCTCCTTCTGTGCAACTCAAAGTTTCTCTAAGACCTCCTCCTTTTCTTGCTTCAACGCTTCTGTAGCCTATTCCTTTTCTTCTTGGGCTCATTGAATTCGAGCCTCTGTTTCATCTACTAATCTTCGTAACTGGGCGGGCTCGTCCCCCAATTATGAAATTTCCAACGAAGAAGGCGCAGTAGGTACTGTGCATCTCGAATGGATGGCTTGGTGTATGTATTTCAGCTCCTTTTCTATTCTTTCATATAGAATCTCCTGCTTCTCTCCATGTCTCTACAAGATATCCTTTGAAGCGTCTTCCAGGGTTGCAATGATGAGGTCGACATCATCCACTGTGAGCACATTCTTCAACTAAGGCTTATTGGCGCGAGTCTTCTTTCTTGTTGAGGGTTTCTGCAGAGATACCTTCCTTTTCTTCGATGTTTCAGCCTCGATAGGGGGATCCTTTGGCGATGTAACTTCGCCTTTGTCTTTCTTTTCTCCTTCTTCTTGGTTCAATTCATCTCCTCCTCCTCCTGTGGGTGAGTCAGGCCTACTTTCCTCCGAGGCGTTGTCCTCCTCATCAGTTTCTATGTTCTGCACTTCCTCCTTTTTCTTCTTTTTCTTCCCACTAGTCTGTCCATCATGTTCGACCCAGGTGACCAAGGGAATTCCGATGATGTCGGGGTCGGATAGTTCTGCATCTTCCACTGGTACAAGGAACTCTGTGGGCCATTCTTTGGTGATCTCCTCCATGTCTTCGTCAGTCAGCTTATAGTATGATTGTAGCTCCTCCTTACTCTCATCCCTAGGCGCACTGATGTATATAAAGTGTCGATCTGTGCGGAACTTCTCCATTGGTGCAATGTGTTTGGTGTCATTCATGGGGATGCCTCAATAGCACGCTTCAGCTGCTAGTAGTAGGCATTGAAGACAGCATTTGACTTCCACTGCTTCGACATATCATTTATATACCACAAGGTGGTGAACCTCGTGGCCAATGGCTTTGATGGCTCAACTTATGGAAATGTCTCTCCTTTTGGCATTTGCCAAGCGACAAATTCGATTAATACCAATAACCAACTGAAATGGAATTCATAGCCATGATCCTGCGCTTTGCGATAGTCCTTCTCAAGCTCGTTAACGAGGTAGCTCACCAGTTCATTTGCATTCCTTATATGCACTTCCCTGCAAGGTCCAGAAAGAACAGCATGATACAATGGATTCTATGTTAGCTTGAATATTCACGAGTAGCAAAAAGTGGTCCCGGCACAGTGTCTGACGGGTTAAATAAGAAAGTGTTGTAACGAATTCCTCCAACAGGTAGGAATGAGTCCATCAATGTGGATCTGTCCATTATGGTGCAGTCCCAACGGTCAACGACGGTCTTTCCGTCAATTACTACTTTTCTAGCTATTCTAGAGTGTTATTCTAACGGTCAAGTCGCCTCCAACGGTCATATTGCTTCATCGTGGCGAAGTCCCATTCTGCATAGTTTCGTTATTCCGACGAGGTTCAAGTTCTGTAGATTTTCCTTCTGTGAATTCTTCCTTCTATTTTTTGTAGCTTCCTACAGCTCATCTTTCTTCCTATTGAGCTTCCTGGCCTTATTTCTAGTTATATGAACTTCCCTAACAATTTATGGAATCCTCTTTTCGTTTTTGTTCTTATCTTCTCCTAGTAAAGTGACTTCGCACTGCTGATGTGATTTTATAGATTCTGAGGTTAATGTCCCTTCTCTTACTATTTTCGAGGTGGCTATACTTCTTTCTTGCATGGGCAGGTTCTCCAAGCCTTCCTGTGTTCTTTCACCTTCGACAACTAATTATTTGGCCCTCTGTTGCTTCTACTTATCCTCTTGTTCTTCTCTTAGTCGCTCTATTTTTCTGGCTATGAAGTCCCTTAGTTCTTGTTTTTTTTGTTCTGTAGCGTCCTCCTCTGCTTTCCTTCTCATCTGATCCTTCTCAATCTAGGTTTTTCCTAATAAAAGTGGAAAATGGGCGTTGTTCTCAATAAATTTAATTACTTCAAATTCTTCTTCATTCGATGTTCCATGAGAAATCATAGGTATATTAGTAACTCTCCCACATAGCGTTATCATCTTTCCTTTAAACAAGCCTATCCTTCCCAATGAAGGTATCATAGCAGGCTTTCCCAAAATACCCCAAGTGCTTTCTAGCATAATATTCACGTGTGTTTCTTCATCCAATACACAGTCTATGTTGAAGTCTTTTATTCTTGTAACTATGAGTTGTTTCTCTTTAAAGATCTCTAGTAAATCGGTGTCTCTATGATCATCCATTATTTATTTTAATTGCATTAACATAGGCTCTAACTCTTTTTTTGTATTATTCTTTAACATATCCTTGGTCTCTTGTCCTTCTTTATAGTTTTCTTGTCTCATGTTCATCTTTTCAACTTTAGCAATCATCCTTGGAAAATACTCAACCTCATGACCAATGGCTTTACAACAAAGACAAATAGGACTTGTACCAGGGCATTCCTTAGCAAGATGTCTCGGTCTTCTGCAATTATAACACAGTGTCAATCCTCTCTTTCTTTTAAATGATCCCTAGCCTCTCCTATACTGCGCACTGGGATCACAGTGTTGTACCTGCAATCTGAAAAAATTCTTTCTAGGTTCATGCATCCACTTATTAGTCCAAAAATTATTTTTATGCATAGGAATAACATATCTTTCTCTATTTCTATAAAATTTATTCAGATCAACTCTTTCTTCTAACTATGCCCTAGTTTTCATATTAGGACAAAAATATATCAAACATACCTAGATTCATACTTTCGAAGCAAAAAATTCCACTTATCTTACCTTTACCAAAGCACAAATCTTTAAAATCTTACCTCTTTTCTTCAGATCGGGTTTCTTTCTTAGCACAGAGCTTTGCAAGTCAAGTAGAATATTGTGCACTATAGCAACAAATCTATGCACAAAGCTTTTTATTTTCTTTAGTTCCCAGCAATCACAGTTTCAGGTCCCGACAACTGAACCATTTGTTGGCACAGGGGCAGACCCAAGGTTCAACGCTTCAACAGCACACAAACAAAACCCTAACTATCAGCCCTTTCGGCAACCTGCGAAGCAGATGAAGTCTCACCCGAGGTAGAAGCAGGGGGGGTTGCAGGACTCAAGTGTCTACAACCAAGTTGTGACACAGATCTGTGATTACAACACTTAACAGAGCACTTAGCCAACAACATGCATTAGTTCATAAGATTGTTCATGAGTCTCATTCACATTGAATATTAAACCCTTATTATAGAACAACGCAGTAACAATAAATATCAAGCTCTTACAATCACTTAGCACCTAGCATTATATTAGATCTAGCATTCATTCACCTTTAATCACTAAGCAACAACATCAGATCCATTCATCATACATTATAACAACAACACTAAGCAAATAAACACATAAATAACATTGCACAAAGCACATCAAGACACAGGATATATGCAGTTCACCCTAGTATGGGGATACGTCCACCAACTTCTTCTTCTTCTTCTTCTTCTTCTTCTTCTTCTTCTTCTTCTTCTTTGTTATTAGTCTTATGCAATGTCTTACATTCATCTACTCCTGTTTGCAAAGCCATAGATCCAACTCCGCCGAGGACAGGAGATTTGCGCGCAACGCACCAAATCCTCCTTCCCAAACTCAAGTCAAGGCACAAAGCCAACTCCTCGGTAGCATAGAGCCTTACTTTACATAGTCTGTATGCACAAAGCAACTTAAAACCTCTTGTACTAAGCCAACTAGTCATGCACTAAGCCAATCAGTAACTCTTACAACATATGGTGCACATAGCCCACTATCTAGTTTGTGTTGCTATGAACACAGCCAAAACTTCCAGGCTTCTTACATCACTTATCTACTTATTTATACATTTACAAAGAGGCCTAATCATGGGTAAACCCATGGGCCGACATCCCTTAACGCATTACATAAACCTAAAATTCCTTTGTTGGGTCCACAAGCCCGCAAAATGAGTGAGATCCCATGATCTTCACTCCGCCATGGTGCTCCATCTTCGACCAGCCTGTCAAAGTCCCAAAAGTGGTCAAACATGACCAATGTTTCCTCAAAACTTGGTCAAGATCCAACAATGAACCAATCATATATCATCATGGATTTCCAATGTGTATTTAATGAAATCGCTAGCATCGTATTTTTGTAGCTTTGTAATATTCTACTTGGTGTTTCTAGTGCTCAATATCTTTCATATGTCATTCTATATCTCTAGCCATTTTGACACAGGTAGACTTGGTTTCTTAGGCTTTGGCTACCTTTTTCATGGCCATTACCATTGGTTCCATATCACCTACATCTATGCATTGTTTCCTTGATCATTTTGATTATAATATGATATATGGTTGTTTTCCTTTTCTTATGAGGCCGGTGAACTACATTTTTCTTCATTTTATCAAATGTACAATTCCAAGCATACCACCTTGTCTCATATCATTTATACCCCTCCTATAAAATGTTAAAATATGGAATCTTGTTGGCTCAATATAGGGAATCCTTCCATCTCTCTAGTGTTAGTTGAACGCTCAATCGTTGCCTATATTTGGCCTATAGATATCATCTCTTGTGTGGGAACTCCCAGGGTCTCTATGTCTATTTGCCCTTGAGATTAAGTAGTGATGTCTTTATCAAGCATTGAACCTTCTGTCTCTATGGTGGTCACAAGGATATTTTTGTTTTTGGTTCCAACTTCCTTAGTTATTTTCATCTTCTAAAGACTTCCTCATAATTTAGTGCCCTACTTTTGATCTCTTCTTCTAAATAATCTTCATTAGGGTAAGGCCATTAAATGCTCAAAATGAACCTATGATTTGTGATAACCTAAGTTGGGTCATGCATATTAAAGCACTCGTAATCAAACTTTTATAAGTCTATATATTTTCCCTCTTTCTTTCTGAAGACAAAATTTGGAAAGTTATAATAATAATAATAATAATCTATTTTTAAGGACACGGCCAAGCCAAACACCAAATTGATGTATGAGACCCCCTCCTCCCAACGATTTGACTGGTAAAGTCTATGAAGGTATACATACCCTACCCCCCTCTGGATTTGAACTTGTGACCTCTTAGGAGGAAACACGTGTTCTTAACCATTATGCCCACTCAGGTTGTATCCCTATAACAATCATTTCGTTTGGATAAAGTTTTTTTATGGATTTCATATAGGGCTTCCTTGAATCCACCATGGATGGTTTGGTAAGCTATCTCCCTGATTATTAATATGTTTGGCACACGTTTGAGTAGGGTGTGTGGTGTTTTGGTGGCACTATATATTTTGATATGTGTGGTCAATTCATCCATATACCAATCACTTATTCCTTCCAAAACCTTAGTTGCATCATCAAAAATCCTAGGGCACTCTTTACCAAGGATCAACTGGTACAATGGGTCTAAGAAGTGGTCATAGACATACCCATAGATTGGAGCATAGTTGTCTTCCCACAAATCTTTGTTGTACACCTGGATTGGAGTCATGACTGGTACCAATTCCAATTCATCCTTGGGAGGGGATTGGATATACATACAATGTTTAATAAGTATGAGGGCATGGAAAATTTAGGCCCAATGTTGGCCAAGGTAGACTTTAATTTTTTAATGCATCTTTCAATATGTGTAATATACCATTTGGTGTCTCTGCACTTGATTACTTGTCTTTCTCCCATCATTCCTTCATGATCTTATGGCAATTCTTATCTTCAACAAATTGTTGGACCCAACTATTTGTCATATATTCTTTGACTCTTGGGAACTTGTAATATATATTGAGGTTGTTAGTGTCCTAAGATGTTATACATCGATCAATGTCTGACATTATCTTCCTCATGTCCATGTTGGTGTTATCAATTACATCTAATTACATCAAAATAAGGGAGAACCGTTGACCATGTTGAAATGTTATGGATTTGAGATCCCCTAACATTGTGATTTGTAATAACATCCTTAATATCATTTTTTCAATTGGCATGTGTTGGCCTTCATGTTTCCTCCTTGTACATTATGAAAATATCACCATATTCATAAGAAATGGGAGACTATTTTTGCTAACAGTATCAACATAATTAGTCGTGGTCCCTTATTTTGTTATGATATTGCTGGTGGAAGGTGTTGCTTTCGTCTTGTCGTCTATAGTGGGGGTATCAATTTCGATCTTGTTTTCTTTGGATCCATTTGATATATCTTATTCTCATTCATTTAAAATCAACGCTCGATTATTTATACATGTTTGTCCATTAAAACAACATATGCTAGTAAGATGTTGGTCAGTGAGATGTGAAGGATAAGGATTTTGAAGGATCAACTGGTTTATCGTTCCATTAAAGAAAAGGGACTTAAGGAATCTTTGAAGGGGGTTGGTATCTTGGCTC
>SNQJ01S0061329.1:16206-38590 GCA_010110895.2 Picea sitchensis | reverse complement strand
AGCGAAGATATGTCGGCCCAAAAAAAAAAATTACGGGGGGCCCGCCCCCCCTCTTACCCCCCCGCGCGCCCGGCGCAGGTGCTCAAACACTACTACTCGTGCAAAGAATATAACACATACCCAACAGACACCAATAGCCAAGAAATAGTGGTGTCCAACATAAGTTTATTGATCCTACAAACTTGCAAAATATTTTCAATTGAAGATCTTAGATATAACAAGAGACAATAAGGCACATCATGTATCTCATATGTTATCTTGTCATTGACTTCAAATATGTTATGAATACACGCATGAAACAAGATAAATGTGGAACTAAGTGGGCAATTGGGGCATTGATGATATTTGTAGTTATAATCATTTGGACATCTTTATCCATTAGAGAGTCATCACGAACAATTTGTGTTTCCAGTGAATTTTCACCTATATTATGGCTAGGTCCACATAATGTTAAAACATCACCTTCAAAATCTTCTATGGTTCTTCTCATGCATATCGAGTAATTATGGAAGATGATGGCAATATGATTGGTTTAAGGTTGTGGTAGGCAACGAGGGTAGTGCATGGAATAAGTGAGAAGCCTACAAGAACCTAATTTTATGAATGGAAAACGCTACATCAAACTTAAACAAATGTTATCATTTTGGACTTTGCTCTTCTATAAAATGCAAGTTATTGGCATTGGAATTGGATGGATCCATAACTACCATGTGAGTGTTGGTCTACAATGATCATCAGGAAAAATGAAAACCGGTAAATAAATGCATTACATGAACATAAGATCAAAAGGGGAATGAGAATAATGCAATACAAGATCAAATGGTGCATTTGATCTAGGATTTCTACCCTCAAATAACTTGTATTCGTGTGCCTGGGAAATTGTTGTCCTTAAATTTGCAAGAACTTGCACTCTATATATCAAGGACTCTTTTTCTCTACTTGTTTTAATTTTGCAAATATAAGGAAGGGGCAATGAAGAGAATGGTAGCCAAGGGATGATATGATTTCATATGTTTTTGTGCACAATTCATAAAAAATGCAATCATGCACTCATGGTCACTCCAATATGCATATGACAAAGGGATATGGAAATGTTCGACATATAGAGTTGACCAACTACGATCAATAATAATCTTTGAATTGGGCCTACATTTGCTCGATATTTCTTGTAGTTGTTGTGATTGCATGTAATCAATTAGTTGTTTGGTTATGCCTGAATTTGCATGGAGGTCAAAATTGAAGTTTCCAATAGTTGCAAAATGGTCATTCATGCATGAACTGATTTAGATTTGGTTGTTGAAATTGTGTACTTTATGATGCAACACATACAAAATGAGCAACATATATGTTCATGATGAAAAATGTTATATACAGATAGATATTTGTTAAAACTATTTTGATCTTATGTGCACATTTTTTGTTGTTATGACAATCATTATGTTCCTTTCTATGTGAGAAAGGATTCCATGGATAGAATATGCTATATTAAAATTGAAATTTTCAAGTTGTTTGGTTTGTGATGGAGAGTAAGAATGTGTTTCTTGGAAACAATGATATTACTACTTGTTATGTCCTCATTAAGGAGAATATCATCAATATGTCCTTACAAACCACAAAACATTTCTGTTCAAACTTATAATTGATAAGATATATATACATGAGAGCATTTTTGACACTTTTTATATTTCCCATATGGCATAGGTATTGAGGCGACCTGTTTTAGTTGTAATGATTTTGCTAACATGGAAATCATTTTCTATTATTTTGTTAACAAGATATAATGAATCCATGCTTCTAACACATGATAGTGTTGTGCACAATAAGCCTCGAGTTCTTTTATCCAGATCAAATGCAAGTTTGTGCAAAGTCAAACCTTGAGCTCTATGGATTATCTTGGCACACTCTAGCTAAATTGGGATTTGCTTGCACACTATCCTTTCAATTTTATGTTTGATGGCTGACAATGATCTTGAGATGCATAGTACAGTTTCCAAATTTTCAGTGTGTCTTTTTTATATAGGTCTTGGAATTTGCTTATTTTCAATTTTCCAATTATTGGATCCAAGAAATGTATTTAGACAATATCTACACCATTATTTTTGTGTATATAGTTGTATTATCCCATTAGTCCCTTCGACTAGGCCATCCTCTATGTGGTAATTCCCAACGTAGAGCTCAACCCAAACACTTTTCTAAGTAGTATATTTTATGTCAATCATATGAGGTTCTCATAAGGGGCATGCATCACCACACTAGTGTCATATTTGTCAATTTCATCAAGCATTAACCACTTTTCCATTACTTATGATAGGAATGGTTGGTTATGCCTCTACATGACTTTGTTTCTATAAAACTAGCATAGATCCATCTTAAATTAGGGTTTATTAACCACCAAGAGGGATCCAAGAAAATGAGATGAAAATATATTGGTTCTTAAACTATATTGAATTAAGATGGATCTACGTCAATATATGTCTTCTGTCAGTATATGCCTTCTAGCAAAATTTGCTTTAGGTTCATCTTTCTCTAATGGTTGATATGGTTTGTTTACTATAGTGTTACACACACACACACATTTGTATAAAATACTATATGCAAATGGCATATGTTGGGATGAATGTTACATTATCTTCGATACTAGGCTATAGATTGCACCTCACTTCTCTCCATGCAAAAAGAAGGGGGATAAAAGGGTCAAATGGTGGTGGCCTATGGAAACAAATGTTTATATACCCTATGTCTTAATAAGTTTGTTGGTTCATTCTAATTCTACATAAGATGTCAATAAATTGTTTATCCTTTTGGCACATTGCGATATGCAGTTTGTAGCATTTTATTTGTTCTTACAAGAATTGGTGTACTTTCCTCTCTTTGTTTATATCGAGTCTTCAAAGATAAATGAATCTTTTACAAGAGGTGTATGATACAGATCTCTTGAAAACATGATATAGACACCACCAAAATATGAAGCTAGGGTATGGTTTTTTCTGACATGGCCACTTGCCAATTTGGTACAAGAATGTTGTGCCTACAAGAGAGGCTTCATCAATGAAAAACACATGAAGTTGTTAGAAATGTTTAGCAAGTGTATCTAGTTTTTTGTTATTTAGTGTAAGATGTTGTGACTTGTTGAAAGGCATGTGAAAAGTAGAATGCAATGTAACACCCCCTACAATCAATGTTGCATTTCTTATTTACAATTTTATGATTCCTTTTAGCTACAACTAGTCATATTTCAACCTTTTGCCATAGAAGTGTATCAAAGCCTAGAAATTTGATTTTGGAGTAAATGTTTTACCAATGCCTACACCTTTTGTCAGAAGCAAATAAAACAGTGTGTTTGGTTCCTTTTTTTTTTCTAATTATGTATTTTATAATCCTTTCTTGTTCTTTGTTCAAATATCATCTCACACTATAGTATTATGCATTCTCTAATATATGTGATAGTTTTACAAGTTGGTAAGGTCATTGTATCAAAATATTTATGCATTTTTTAGATATACTAGACAAGCAATATTGCACTCTTGAGTCTTCATAATGTTTGTTTGTATCTAGGAAACCATCATGAAAAATATATTGATGGTATTTAGTTTCATATAGCTTAGATAAATTCCTATTTCTAGTTTCAAAATCAATTGTTGCTTCATCAAGATCACCCCATTTTCCAGTGGTTTTATAAATGAACTTTTGTTCATTTTGTTGTATGGTGGCTTGGAATGTTTGTGTAGGCATCCTTCCAACTTTAGTAAGCATGCATAAAAACATGTTCATCAAGGTAATAGGGACATACAACTTCAAGTGTTCTTTGTAGTAATTACCAAGGTATTCAATTTCATTATCTCTTACATATTGGATGTTATATTGTTTGTCACCATTTTCCCTTTCTTTCCCTTGTTTGTGTAACTTATTGCAAATATACCAAGCATATGTGCTCAATAGATTCAGGAAACTACACATAATGGTCAATGATTAATGGGAAATTGGCATCTGATGTAGGAGCATCGTCAGCAAAGCCCACGTGGAGGGACAACTCAACGCCATAGCACACCTTTTTTTTAAAAGGAATCTAAAAACCGACGTTTTCTGCAAAAAAAAATTGAATGGATGATTGAAGAAGAGAGAAACGCTCGAAAACTGACTGATCACAGGAGACATGGGAGTTTCACTCTCAGTATTTAATGTAACGAAACTTGAGTAGTTGTTAGTTGTCACTTCGATAGGAGAGGTAGTTGGAGGGAACCCTAGACAACCTCTTGTATATGTAGATGCATGGTATGCCTAAATGAGGCTGCTACAAATTAGATAGAAGATTGTTGTGATTTAGTTATCGTTTTTCATAGTTGTATCCATTTACATTCGAATGAATATAACAGAGGAAAATTGATCCAATGTGTTAGCTCCCAAAATGAATCAGTCTCTATGGTTTCATTTTTCGGATGATAGCATGGTTATCTATAGTTTTCTCCATTTGTTTTTAATTTCTTCTAGTGTCAAAACTTAGGTTTTAAATTCATACCTTAGAAATAAGTTGATCAATAAAGGTCTTTTCTATAAAATTTCATGAAAAGATTTTCAACAGCTAACGCATGATGCAAGGTTAATGATTAGCTGGTGAAAGCAACGATTTTCAACAGTTAAGGAGTACTTTCCCGCAGACAGTTAGTTGGTGAAAGCATGGAACACGTGTTTTTCCTCCATGATTTAAGAAATCAAAAGATGACACGCTCGACACACATCACATAATCATTATGAGGCGTTGGTGAAAGCAAATAATGATGAGGATAATGTTATGCACGTCTAAATCGAATATCATAGCGGATCGTGTTCATGAATGCATGCTTCACGAAATGATGGCGTTGGAGATGACGAATTCACATTCATCATCACAGGTAAAGGAGCAGTACTACTCAGCTGAAGACATCAAATCGACACTTATATTCTCAACACGCATTGTCCACAGGCAATATGTTATGGTTTCATATTTGAAAGGCAACACCGAGAGTTTTCACCAGCGCCAAACCTTGGCTCAATCAGCAAAATACAGTGACATTGTTTGCAAAATTGTCTGGGGTTCGAGTTACATATGGCAAGGAAACGAAGCGGTTCATTATTGAGGAAAGAATTAGACAGCCTGTCTTTTTTACAAGCACATCCAAAGGTGCAAAAACGACTCTCAAACGTAGGCTGCATGGGTTATGTTGAAAAGATATAGAATGGTTGCCACCAAACAACAGCTGAAGCGTTTGCTAAATCGTATGATGGAAACAAATCCAGTGTGGGTTATTTAGAAATGATAGTTGATGAAGCCGCCATTACCACAGCAACCAGCTTACCTAGATCAGGCTAGAGCTGGTTTAAGACAACAGCAACCAAGAATCTCAATTTCAGAGCATATCTTAAGGTAGAATTCAGAAATGTCACATGGAAGAAAAGCATGTCAGTTTCTCATTTGGAGGACGAATGGCAAGACCTCTTCAAAGGCATTCAACTCTATATAACCTCAGAAGGAAGGTATGACAAGATGATGCTATATCATTTCAAGCTCTTAGATCATTTCACAGGGAAAACTCTCCTGAATCTACCTTTCTTCTTTCACAAAAGCCTAACCAAAGTATGTAAAAAGATTAGGGTTGAACCTCTAAGTATGAAAAACACTCTTTGTCATTTCGACTTGATCAAATTGATAATTCTAGAAGAACTAAGACAAAGAGGAAGGACTTGGCAACATTTTCTTTTTTGGGAAGGCTTTGAAACCCAAACTCAGCCCATGAATGAGCATAAGAGAGCTAGGAAAAAGCAATTAACTCCTCACAGCAGCTCGAGGAAGAGGAGAACTCTTCCAGGACCACCAGAAGATAGGATTTCCGGCATAAAGTCTCACATATCAAAGGAAAAATTAGATTTTGAAACCACTTCAGAGCAGCCTACAGTAAAGAAGACAAATATTCTAAATCTACCATACACAAACTCAGAAACAGAGCCAGAGCAAGAAGATGAAAGTCTAGCCATTAAAATCCCTGAACACTCCATGGAATTTGCATAGGACTGTGAGACTTTTACTCCCACTAATGAAGGTGAAACATCAAAGAGCAAAAGGTCAAAGAGATCACAAAAAATTAAGCAACTAAAGGAAGTGATTTCTCAACAGGAGGTTTTAGAAAGAGTAATCAAGGCAAGATACAAAACTCTATCTGACAATTTCGCAGAGACAAATGCAGCATTTGAGAAGTTGGCTCATGAGAGTGTCAAAGACAAAAAGAGAAAGAAGAAAATCACCAAAGATTATAACAGTTTATGGTGGTTAGCAAAACGCCTTAAGAGGAAAATTAAGAAATTGAAGCAGAAGCATAAGTTGCATCCAGATTTACAAGTACTAGCCCAGGTTGTTGTGAATATGCAAGGAGATAAATTAAAGACACACTAAGTTTTTGATAAAACAACAGTTTTGGAGGTGGAAGTTTCCTTTTTGGCCAAGACAGAACTTTCACCAGCGCCAAGGGTAAATTTACAACCAGTTAGCTGGTGAAAGGCAAAGCTTTCACCAGATAACCAGCAGATCATAAGGCGAATTAGCTGGTGAAAGCACAAAAAGAAATTTTTGAAAGCTTAAGCTGGAGCAAGGCAATTTTCAAGTATTTAAAGAAGTTTAAGAGCATCAAAGGATTAACCACTTAGTCAAGAAACACTCAGCATCAGAGATTCGTGGAGATTTTGAAGAGCAAATGCTAAATCGGTCACCTAAAGTTTCGATTATGGTTAATTGAAGAAATCCAGCTACAGAAGACAGGTGCCTTTACCTTTCATGACACAACAGAGTCCTGAAGCCGATGAAGTACAGATGTCAAAGATTGATATAGAAGACAGTTCGAGTTCTAGTAACTAGTCTTTGTTATCGATTGCCTTACTTAGTTTTATTTTCTATTTTTAGATACAGATCCAAGTTTTCAAGATCTTAAAAAACCGATTGTAAAAGGCTATAAATGTCTATCTTTTCTAAGATATGAGGGTTCAAACTGGGAATACATTTTTGGCTACTGTATAGACTCTTATTGGATAACAGAATTACAGTCTCCTTTTGCTTTCAATATCAGAAATATTCATGCATCCTTTTTCTGTACTTTATTTCAGTTTATCTTAGCTTTTAAAGACTGTTATCTCTTTATTAAGCTCATAGACTTGAAGTGAAGGATTTCTTACTACCTTGCATTAAGCCCTACACCTAGTTGTATTTGGCAATCAATATTAGTGTTCTTCACCCTCTCCTTTAAAAATATCTGGTCTGATTATTGTTTTCTAAAAGCACTGTTTCATTTGAATGTATGATGAGTTGTCTATTACATTAATCATTGAGTGATCCCATTGTTCCAAGCATATCTACACATTATTTTCTTAAGTTACCAATCATCCTTAGTCTACAACCCTAAGGAGTTTCTTGGAGTGATAACAAATTGGCGTCGTTGCTGGGGAAACGAAATTTAAGTTCTACTTTCCTGGGATACGACACAGAGCTGATATTTGATGATAGAAAAAGATTAGACATTTTATTGGTTGTAATTATCTATCTGGTGACTCCACAAGTTCATACTGGCTCCTAAGACGATCAGTACTAGGGCGAATCCACAAGAATCACCTATCACACCAGTGCCCAATTCAGAACTAATTCTCAGGAGAGGAAACACAATTCAGGGTCAAGCCTCAAAATCAAATACAGAAGGTAATCCTCTCTTTAGTTCTGGAAAATCTACTACAGAAAAATTCGAATTGTTTTCCAAGAGTACTAATGAAAAAACAACTGTAAATACTATAGAAGAACAAACTCCTTTTTATCAACAGGAAAATAGCAATGATGATAAATTAACAGATTCAAAATTGATTGAAAAAACATCCAAAACTTTGGAAAGAAATAATAGTTCTTCTTCTCTTGAGTCTTTTCATTCACAGCAGAAAGAAGATCATTTAAACATTTATACTAGCCTCCTTTTTGTTGAACATCTTCTTCAAGAGTTGTCTGCTAAAGGTGAAGAAAACTTAGCTGGACAGCTTGCAAATTTTTACAGAGCCTCATATCAAACCTCTTTCCCCTTAGAAGATTCACCTCCTTCACATTCCCCCAATGTTGAAGACTCAAAAAAGAAACTATCATCTTTCTCACCCCTGATCATTATGGTTGCACCACCTCTTTTAACTAAGATGCAACAAATCCTAGCTTCTAGGTATGCACCACTTATATTTCCAAACCCAGTATCAGCTATGCCGACAGGAGACTATCAAAAGTATATGCCCAAATTCACAGGTGAAGGCGATGTGTCTGCTGAAGAACATATTGAGGCTTTCTACAGTTATGCTGAAAACCTTAATATTGAGGAGGAAGATGTTTGGACACGAGTTTTTGTCCAAAGCTTAGATGGCCATGCTAGGAAATGGTTCAAAGAACTCCATGTTGGTTCCATAGCTGGAATTGAGCAATTGGATGATACCTTCTTGAAACACTCGGGTGATAGAAGAGATTTTGTATACTATATCACAGAATTTGGAAATCTAAGGAAACAAAATGGTGAGTCAGTCTATGATTTCACTAAAAGGTTTAACCGGATGTACAGTAAAATACTAGTAAAGATAAAACCTTCAGATGCTTCTGCCAAAATCACATATTCTGATGCTTTTGACTCAGATTTTTGTTTATTGTTGAGAGAAAGGAGGTCACCTACACTATATCTGATGCAAGATGTTTCCCTTGAGGTGGAATCAAATATTTTAGCCTCTCAAAAGCTAAAGGGAAATTCTGATAGGAGAAGGCCAAGGAATGAAGCTTCTTCTTCATCAAGTGCTGACCCAAAGTTAGATAAAATGGCTAAGATGTTAGAGTCTCTAACCTATGAGATATCTAAGCTCAAGATTGAAAATAAGCAGCCTATAAAGGGAAGGGGCACGTATGATTATGCAAGTAGGAACCCAAATCAAAATCCTAACAACTTCAGAAGAAATAATCAGCCAACGCAGATTTTGCAAAGAGAAAAGAATCCTACTGAAGATCAGAGAATAAAGGCCCCTCTTCAGAATGTCATGATGGATGAAGATGAAGGTGATTATCAAGAATATGGAGAAGATAATATTCATTGTGTTGGAGAAGAAACAGGGAAATCTTATCTGACACAACACGAAACTGAAGAGGCATTGATGACTGAACAGACAGAGGAAAATTTTGTTGATGATGGCATTTTTACGACGAAAGATAAGAATAGATATAATCTCCAATCTAAGTTTGATACTGCCCAACAAAATGCACCAGCCTCTCTTGAAAAGAGCACATCCCTTGTTAAGAAAAAAGATCAGACATCGGAGAATCAGCAAACAGATCCCTCAAAAGTAAAAGCATCAGCTCCTCCCAAGAAGACTGTTGCCCTTGTCAAGCAACAAATTCCAGAAAGTCAGACCCCTGTTGAACAGCAAAGCATTCAGAAAGCTCCTTTAAATGAGGTAAAAGTCTTTTATAAAGTCTCTAATAAAGTCTATGATAAAGTCTCTGATAAAGTCCCATATTCTTTCAATTTTGAGGCTGAAATATAGAAAATTAAAATCCCCATTCCTCTGGTTGAGTTAATGAAAAATGAAATGTTCAAAAAAGATATCCTCAAAACTCTGGATCCCAAATCTATATCCCCTTCTTCTGATATTCTCAACATATATGATGAAAAGCCAACCATTACTCTGGGCCAAATGATAGAAGATAGAGATGAAAGTCGTCCTCCCTTTTACATCTCTCTAAATATTCATGAGAAAACATTACATAACTGTTTGTTGGACTCCGGTGCTTCTCACAATTTAATGCCAAAGGCGGTCATGGATGAACTTGGGTTAGAGATCACCAAGTCTTACCATGATCTTTTCTCTTTTGACTCTCGAAAATTCAAATGTCTCGGAATGATCAAGGACTTGGCTATAACTTTAACCCAAGCATCCATGAAGACTATGGTTATGGATATAGTAGTGGCAGACATACCACCTAAATTTGGATGTTTGTTATCAAGATCGTGGATGAAGAGGCTAGGTGGCACTCTTCAAATGGATATCTCCTACGCTACTATCCCTATTTTTGGATGGGTAAACAGAAGGTTATATAGGGAATCACAACTGGTATATGTAATCAGTGATGAACAAAATCCATCCAATCATCCTATCTATTCTGTCGACACAGGTATGGGATCTTGTATTTTACAAATTGATGATTCATTACCAGATGCATTGCTACTTAGAAAGCCCACAGTTTATTCCACAGAAGCAGCAGAGGACGATCTTTGGACCATGTTCTTTGATGGTGCTTGTACCAAAGAATCAGTAGGAGCAGGGGTGGTATTGATTTCCCCTTCTAAGAAAACTTCTCATTTGTCCTTTAAACTTGATTTTAAAGTGACTAACAATATTGCAGAGTATGAGGCACTACTTCTGGGGTTAAATGCAGCCAAAGAGATGGAGATTAAAATATTACATGTATTCGGAGACACAGATTTAATCATTCAGCAAGTAAATAAGTCCTTTCAAGCAAAACATGTCAGGTTGAAAGCATATAGAGACGAATTTTTGAGGGCTATTCGTACTTTTGCAAATTTTAAAATTTCATATGTACCCAGAGCAATGAATGAATTGGTTGATTCATTAGCTGTGTCGGCCTGTGCTTTCATACCTCCTCTGCCTCATAAATTGAATTACAAAATTCAAGTTAAGTATAGGCCATCCCTCCCTAATAATGTAAAATTTTAGAAGGTTTTCGAAGACGATGCTGAACTCACTAGATTTCTTGCAGTAATAGATGAGTTTGCAAATTTGCAAATTGATCGGGAGAATGAACATGACGATGAAATTGAGAAGCCAAAATTCAGAAGCAAAATCGCAGCACATGAAATAGTACAGTTGTCCACCAACAGAATTCCTAAAGGTTTGGTCCCTTTAGAAAAGCTTTTTGATAACAATGATGTAGCTGTCAAATTAGAAAAAGGGGAAAAAGATTCAGAAGTTTTGCAGTATAATGTAATCACTGAACAGGATCCTAAATATGTCAACTTAGCTTCACATTTGACTGAAAAAAAAAGGTTGATTATGGGGAATTGCTAAAGGAGTTTGTTGACATCTTTGCTTGGCAATATGATGACTTGAATACTTTCGACACAGAGGTAATTCATCATAAGATTCCCTTAAACAAAGATACCAAACCATTTAGGTAGAAACTTAGATCCTTTAATCCTTTGTTGTTGCCTACAATGGAAAGGGAAATCAAGAAACTATTGGATGCCCGCATTATCATACCTCTCAGATATTCAGAATGGATTGCAAATCTTGTGCCAGTCAAAAAGAAGAATGGAGAGATTAGACTCTGCGTGGACTTTAGAAATTTGAATAAGTGCTCTAGGAAGGACAATTATCCTCTGCCCAAAATGGAACATATTTTGCAGAAGGTGTCAGGATCAAAGGTGATGTCTTTTATTGATGGGTTTTCCGGATACAACTAGATTGTTGTCCATCCAGACGATAAAGAAAAGACTGCCTTTACTACTCCATGGGGTACGTTTATGTACAAAAAGATGCCTTTCGGATTGATGAATGCAGGAGCGACATTCCAAAGGGCGATGGACATTGCTTTCGTTGGGGAGAAAGATAAATTTGTCCTGATATATCTTGACGATATCACTGTTTTTTCGAGCAGCCATGAACATCATTTGCAGCACTTAAAAAAGACATTCCTAAAATGTTGAAGGTATGGCATTTCTCTTAATCCAAAAAAATCAAATTTTGCACTTAAGGAAGGGACATTACATGGACATATTGTTTCAGCTGATGGAGTGAAAATCGACCCAAAAAGAGTAGAAGCAATTAAAAATATGTCTCTTCCTAGATCAAAGAAGGACATTCAGTCTTTCCTTGGAACTATAAACTTTATCAGGAGGTTTATAGCAAACTTTGTAGAACTCACAAAGAATATTACTGCTATATTAAGAAAGAACTCTGAAGTAAAATGGACTGAAGAAGCCAAACACTCATTCAATACTATCAAAGAAGCCATTACGACAACCCCTGTTTTAATCAGCCCCGACTTTGTCAAGGAATTTTATATCTTTTCATTTGCTTCAAAAGATACAATTGCAGCAATACTCTTGCAGATAAATGTCGATGATCAGGAGCAGTCGGTTGCATTCTTTAGTAAAGTCTTGAGGGATGCGGAGATGAAGTATGAATTATTGGAGAAACAATCATATGCACTTATCAAGTCATTAAAAGCTTTCAGAGTTTACATCCTTCAAGCCAAGGTAATAACTTACGTACCCTCCAGTTCAGTTAAAGATGTACTTATACAACCCGACATAGATGGGAAAAGGAGTAAGTGGATAGCAAATTTAATTGAATTTGATGTTGAAATTAAACCGGCAAAACTTGTGAAAGGTCAAGGCCTTGACAAACTTCTTGCAGAAGAAAATTGTAAACTGCTCGAAATAAATTTGGTAAGTGTTAATGCAGATAATGTTCAGTCTTCAGAGGATAAAAGAAGTGAGGAAATGCAGGTCTCATCTCACCTAGCTAATTGCAAATGGTACAGTCACATTATTCATTTTCTGCAAACTTTATCAGTCCCTTCAGATTTGACAAAAACACAATGAACGGCTTTAAAGCTCAAATCCATGAATTTTTGCATCAATGGAAACTTATTGTTCTGGAAATATCCAATAGGTTTATTATTGAGGTGCATAAACCAAGAGGAAGCAGCTAAGGTCATGATTGAGTTCCATAATAGTGAATGTGGAGGACATCACTATTGGAAAACTACCGCACATAAAATCTTAAGATCTGGTTATTACTGGCCATCCTTATTTTCAGATGTGTGTGAGTTTGTGAGAACATGTGACAAATGCCAAAGATTTGAAGGCAAACAACAAACGAAATCTCTTCCCCTCAGACCTATAGTGGTCACAGGTCCCTTCCAGCAATGGGGTCTGGACTTCATAGGTGAGATTCACCCGCCTTCTAGTAGTCAGCACAGATGGATCCTTGTTGCCACCGATTATTTTACAAAGTGGATTGGGGCTATTCCTACTAGGAACGCCAATCATACTGTCACCATTAATTTTCCTCAAGAAAACATATTCGCTAGATTTGGTTTCCCTAAGAGAATAGTCATTGATAACGTTGTTGCATTCAAAGACAAGCACTTGGAAAAACTATGTGAAGAGCTGGGAATTCAGCTAGTACATTCCACTGCTTACTATCCACAAGGAAATGGCTTAGCTGAGTCATCGAATAAGAGTTTAGTCATAATTATAAAGAAGTTGCTTGAACAAAATACCAGAGGCTGGGATTCCAAGCTAAAATTTGCTTTGTGGGCTGACAAGGTTACAAATAAAAAGTCAATTGGTACATCCCCCTTCAAGTTCGTATATGGTACTGAAGCCATATTTCCTGTTCAACTTGCACTGCTAGTTGCAAATTTTTTACAAGAAACTGACTCTGAACCAAGTGATTTAACTCGAAGAATCCATAATTTGGTAGAGTTGCAGCAAGATAGAGGGCAGCTTCTGGAAAAGACAGAATTACACCAAGAAAAGATGAAGGAGATTTTCGACAAGAAAGTCAAAACAAATATTTTCAAAACAAGGGAACTAGTCTTAAAATGGGATGCAGAAGGCAAGAGAAGGGGAAACATGGAAAATTTGATGCTCTCTGGGCAAGTCCTTTCATCCTAACAGCGGTTCAACAGAACAATACCTTTGTTCTCCAAAATCTTGCAGGCGAGGAAGTAGCAGGTGGCCCTTTCAACGGGTGATTTTTAAAGACCTATTTTTCATAAGGATTTTCTTGAAGCCCTGTTTTACTTGTACATATTATTTTCAGTTTTGTTTTCTTTGTTTTTATCACTTGAATAACTCCATGCCCAATGGTACTAAGCAAAACCATTTTTCAAATTTTCAAATTGTAATAAAAGCTACTGAGTCTAACTAGGTTCTTGGTGACCTCACAGGGAGGTATCCATCCCAGTTGGAGCCAAATGTTAGCTCCCAAAATGAATCAGTCTCTATGGTTTCATTTTGCGGATGATAGCATGGTTATATGTAGTTTTCTCCATTTTTTTTTAATTTCTTCTAGTGTCAAAACTTAGGTTTTAAATTCATACCTTAGAAATAAGTTGATCCATAAAGGTCTTTTCTATAAAATTTCATGAAAAGATTTTCAACAGCTAATGCGTGATGCAAGGTTGATGATTAGCTGGTGAAAGCGGCGATTTTCAACAGTTAAGGAGTACTTTCCCGCAGACAGTTAGTTGGTGAAAGCACGGAACACGTGTTTTTCCTCCACGATTTTAGAAATCAAAAGATGACACGCTCGACACATGTCACATAATCATTATGAGGCACTGGTGAAAGCAAAAAATGATGCGGATTCTGTTATGCACGTCTAAATCGAATATCATAGCGGATCGTGTTCGTTAATGCATGCTTCACGAAATGATGGCATTGGAGATGAAGAATTCACATTCATCATCACAGGTAAAGGAGCAGTACTACTCAGCTGATGACATCAAATCGACACTAATATTCTCAACACGCATTGTCCACAGGCAATATGTTATGGTTTCATATTTGAAAGGCAACACCAAGAGTTTTCACCAATGCCAAACCTTGGCTCAATCAGCAAAATACAATGACATTGTTTGCAAAATTGTCTGGGGTTCGAGTTACAGATGGCAAGGAAATGAAGCGGTTCATTATTGAGGAAAGAATTAGACAGCCTGTCTTTTTTACAAGCACATCCAGAGGTGAAAAAACGTTTCTCAGACGCAGACTGCATGGGTTATGTTGAAAAGTTATAGAATGGTTGCCACCAAACAACAGTTGAAGCGTTTGCTAAATCGTATGATGGAAACAAATCCAGTGTGGGTTCTTTAGAAATGATAGTTGATGAATCTGCCATTGCCACAGCAACCAGCTTACCTAGATCAGGCCAGAGCTGGTTTAAGACAACAGCAACCAAGAATCTCAATTTCAGAGCATATCTTAAGGCAGAATTCAAAAATGTCACATGGAAGAAAGGCATGCTAGTTTCTCATTTGGAGGATGAATGGCAAGACCTCTTCAAAGGCATTCAACTCTATATAAACTCAGAAGGCAGGTATGACAAGCTGATGCTATATCATTTCAAGCTCTTAGATCATTTCACAGGGAAAACTCTTATGAATCTACCTTTCTTCTTTCACAAAATCCTAACCAAAGTATGTAAAAATATTAGGGCTAAACCTCTAAGTATGAAAAACACTCTTTGTCATTTCGGCCTGATCAAATTAATAATTCTAGAAGAACTAAGACAAAGAGGAAGGACTTGGCAACATTTTCTTTTTTGGGAAGGCTTTGAAACCCAAACTCATCCCATGAATAAGTAGAAGAGAGCTGGGAAAAAACAATTAACTCCTCAGAGTAGCTCGGGGAAGAGGAGAACTCTTCCAGGACCACCAGAAGATAGGATTTCCGGCACAAAGTCTCACAGATCAAAGAAAAAATTAGATTTTGAAACCACTTCAGAGCAGCCTACAGTAAAGAAGACAAATATTCTAAATCTACCATACACAGACTCAGAAATAGAGCCAGAGCAAGAAGATGAAAGTCCAACCATTAAAAGCCCTGAACACTCCATGGAATTTACACAGGACTGTGAGACTTTTACTCCCACTGATGAAGGTGAAACATAAAAGAGCAAAAAATCAAAGAGGTCACAAAAAATTAAGCAACTAAAGGAAGTGATTGCTCAACAGAAGGTTTTAGAAAGAGTAATCGAGGCAAGATACAAAACTCTGTCTAATAATTTCGCAGAGACAAATGCAGCATTTGAGAATTTGGCTCGTGAGAGTGTCAAAGACAAAAAGAGAAAGAAGAAAATCACCAAAGATTATAACAGTTTATGGTGGTTAGAAAAATGCCTTAAGAGGAAAATTAAGAAATTGAAGCAGAAGCATAAGTCGCATCCAGATTTACAAGTACTAGCCCAGGTTGTTGTGAATATGCAAGGAGATAAATCAAAGACACACTAAGTTTTTGATAAAACAACAGTTTTGGAGGTGGAAGTTTCCTTTTTGGCCAAGACAGAACTTTCACCAGCACAAAGGGTAAATTTACAACCAGTTAGCTGGTGAAAGGCAGAGCTTTCACCAGCTAACCAGCGGATCATAAGGTGAATTAGTTGGTGAAAGCACAAAAAGAAATTTTTGAAAGCTTAAGCTGGAGCAAGGCAATTTTCAAGTATTTAAAGAAGTTTAAGAGCATCAAAGGATTAACCACTTAGTCAGGAAACACTCAGCATCAGAGATTCGTGGAGATTTTGAAGACCAAATGCTAAATCGATCACCTAAAGTTTTGATTATGGTTAATTGAAGAAATCCAGCTACAGAAGATAGGTGCCTTTACCTTTCATGACACAATAGAGTCCTAAAGTCGATGAAGTACAGATGTCAAAGGTTGATATAGAAGACAGTTTGAGTTCTAGCAACTAGTCTTTGTTATCGATTGCCTTAGTTAGTTTTATTTTCTTTTTTTAGATACAGATCCAAGTTTTCAGGATCTTAAAAAACCGATTGTAAAAGGCTATAAATGCCTATATTTTCTAAGAGATGAGGGTTCAAAATGGGAATACATTTTTGGCTACTGTATAGACTCTTATTGGATAATAGAATTACAGTCTCCTTTTGCTTTCAATATCAGAAATATTCATGCATCCTTTTTCTGTACTTTATTTCAATTTATCTTAGCTTTTAAACACTGTTGTCTCTTTATTAAGCTCATAGACTTGAAGTGAAGGATTTCTTACTACCTTGCATTAATCCCTACACCTAGTTGTATTTGGCAATCAAGATTAGTGTTCTTCACCCTCTCCTTTAAAAATATATGGTCTGATTATTGTTTTCTAAAAGCATTGTTTCATTTGAATGTATGATGAGTTGTCTATTACATTAATCATTGAGTGATCCCATTGTTCCAAGCATATCTACACATTATTTTCTTAAGTTACCAAGCATCCTTAGTCTACAACCCTAAGGAGTTTCTTGGAGTGATAACACAATGCATAGTGTAGCTATTGTTTACAGTCTTTCTGTTATTTCATGTTTCATGAATGAATGAATCTCGTTAAGAGTATACGAAATTGTGAAATGCTTGCATAGGTTCAATCATTTTCTCTTTGATGAGATTGTGCAAGGTGTGCACACAGTCTGCAAGGAGTGCATCGACAGAGTTTGTTTCGACTCATAAGCTCAGAAGAGATAGCGTAGAGTTTCGAGTGCAAGGAGTGCACATTGTCTGCAAGGAGTGCGTTGACAGAGGTGAGTTAACCTCAGATAAAATCAAGAGAGATATTGTTGAGCCTTCATCAGCAGAAGTGAAAGGAGTACACAGGAAGAATCTCGTGTTGAGTCCAGGGAGAAACAGAGTTACTGAACACTCTGTAAGAAGGATCTCTGCAAGGTGTGCATTGAGAAGAGGGTTGCCAAGAGGGAACAAAGTTTTCCTTTGAAAACAAATAGAAGGGTCGAGACCCTTAGGAGACTGAGTAAATCAAAAATCTCAGAAGAGATAATGCAAGGAGTGCGTAGGAGACAGACTTATTCCAAGTTCTAAAGCTCAGAAGAAATAACACTTTTAGAAGCGAAGATGAGACCCAAAATAACCAGGTCCGTAGGAGAAGGTTCAAAGGCCATAACCTTTGAACACTTACAAAATATTCTAAGTCAGAAGAAATAAAAAGCTCGGGAGGAACAACAGCCATCAAATTAGTTGTGGAAGAAGAGATCTAGATCGTCCAATCTACGTCCATACATAAGAGGAGAGCGCAGAAGAGAAGAATAGATCATACCCGTCGAATCTGAGTGCAAAGGGTCGACAGTCGTCTGATATAAGGTAAAGTGCATGATCTTTAACCCATGTGTGCACAGGAGAACTAAATTTTCGAAGTCCTGAAGTGATTTTGGACCATCCATCGTCAAGGAGGATAGGTGGTGTGAGATCCACAACTTCAAAAGTTTTTGGACAAGGAGGAGGTTGAAATCGCCGAAGTAAATCTTGGTCGTTGATCAGCATGAGGGCTACGTGTCAGCATATTTGAGTCTCCAGGTGAAAGCAATCTGGGAGAAACAAGTGCATAGGAGTTTGAAACTCCCAAATCCCGAAGAGCCGAAGAATCGGAGAGAATCTGGACGATCAGATCCAGAGGGTACATGGCGAAAGATCATAATCTCCTAGTGAAAATACTCCAGGAGAAAACGAAGGAGTAAAGTTTGAAATCGTCGAACCCCAAATAGCCGAAGCAACTAGGAGTCGTCAATCTATGGGAGGACACATGTCATCAGATCACGACCTCCGGATAAAAATCTTTGGGAGAAGCAGAGCATGGAGAAATTGAGATTTGAAATCGCAGAAGGTCGAAGTCTCGAAGCGGATGAGAGCCGTTGATTTAAAAGTGGATGCATGGTGCCATATCTAGAACTCAGAGTACAGAGCACTATGGAGTAAAGCAGAGGGTGAAAGCGCTAAAGTCCCAAAGGATATCTTGATTGTTGATCAAGGAGGAGGTCGAAGGACCATTGATCTAGCCTTGGTTTAAAAGTGTCGAAGTCCCGAAGAGGACCAGGGCCGTTGATTTGGAGAGGATGCATGGAAAAAGATATGTCACTTCGGGGAGAATCACTCCGAAATAAATTAGTTGAATGAAGTTGAAAAACTCTCGAAGCGCAGAGCACTGGAGTTCATTTGAGTCATTGTATCAGGGAAGACAGGTGTCGGAATATCCGACACTCTGGAAAGATCCACTCTGGATATTTGTGTGTGGGGGGATGTGAGAACATATGGAACGCGGAGTTCCAGAGTTCATTAGAACCATTTGTTTGTTGAGGAAAGGTGTCAGTATATATTCCACTCTGGAAGATAGATATTGAGGAAGAAGTGAGAGTTGAGAGTTGAAACTCCCGAAGGCTGGAGAGCCGGAGTCAATCATGACCGTTGACTAAAAGGGACATGCGTCGATAGATTGCAATGATCTGAAAATGTGTGGTTGGGAGAGAAGGAAGAAAGGGATGATAGATTGTAACCGTTGATTGGGAGGCATCATCTGAAATCAGAGGATCAATGGTCATGTTGGATTGCGACAACAAAACATGCTCGGGCTTTAATTTTCTTAGGGTGGGCTGCAATTTAAACCACAGTTTTGCCAAAAGGATAGGCAGTGCCTCGTAGTGGATTGCGGGGAGAAAAGAGGTGTGGTCTCAAACCACTTTTGGCTGCTCTGTAATCATGTATTTCCGTGAGGACATCGCCCAAGGTCACATGTGAAGGAAAGGACCTCATGAGGGGAGCTAGTGTCTATTAATTAATTTCTTTGAAGAGGCCAGGAAAGAGCCTGTGGGATTGACAGAACCTGAACGAATAAGGAAAGGGGACCTATGTAGATTGATTTGGATCTAATAAAGGCCCGAAGAGTCGATCCGACTCCTTGATTTGAACTATCCTAGACCGGGAGGTCGAGTGTCCCCGAGGGGAGAAGGGGGGTTTGCATCAAGTGGTATCAAAGTTGTTTTTTGCTTGTAGACAGCAGACAAAAGAGGAAAGAAGATAAAGGGGATAGTCTAATACCATCAAGTGGTTTCAGAGTTGGTTTTCGCCTGTAGATTTTAGGTGAAGGAGATGAAGGTGATAGTCTGATAACATCAAGTAGTATTGAGAGCTTGAATTTGTTTGTAGACATTAGGCAAAGGGAGGAGATAGAGTAATGATTCCCCATGGATGATCGTTGCACGTACGCAACAACAATTGGACAGCGAGGTAGGCTGTAAGGAAAAATTGGAAATTCTCTTTGTAATAGAATAATGCACGGACTTCCCAAGAGGGAAAGAAGAGGTGAAAATGGCTATTGGAGGCCATAGACATGGTCAAGATAAAGACCAGTAGCAGATGAAGAAAGAACAGGCAGACAAGGAGCTCAGGGAGATAAGAGAAAGGATGGAAAATCTAGCATTGAATATGCAACATGAGAAAAAGGTGCATTGGACATATGAATGGCCTTTGAAAAGGAAAGTGAAGTGGCATGTCCATAAATTGTCGGTAGCCAAAAGACAACAATAAGTAGTGAGGAAGTGGCTGAGGCATGTTGAAAACCTCAGTGAAACAGAGGAGAAAATGATTCACATCTGTGAACCAGATATTGGGAGGAATCTTAGTGATGATGAAGAGAAGAGATCAGTTAAGGATCTCATAAACTGCTAGGGGGGGAGAAGTGAACTTTCGAGTTGCTAGGTGGGCAATGGAAGGAGATCAGTGGATGATCTCATAGACTGATAGGAGGGAAATAATGGAAGTTCAAGTTTCCATGTGGGCAATGGAGAGAGATCAGGTGATCTCATAAAATGCCAGGTGGGTAGAGAGAAAATCCCGAGTTGTCGGGTGGGAAAGGGAGAAGAGATGAACTCGGTTAAGAGTTCATATTAGCAAGGAGTGTTGATGGAAGAAGATCGGAGGTGTGTTCTGATCATTGGGGGAATTCAAATATTCCTACCAGATAGTCCAATAGAGGATAATACAAGTGTTACACATGATGAGGTGGTGCAACAAGAATCCAAGAAAGAGGCCATGAGGCCAAATGATTTTAAATATAACTATGTCTATGATGCAGGTGCAGCAGAGGAAAGACAGCTAGCAAGGACTATCAAAGAGGAGGAGGAGGAGAAAACACTGATGTCTTCCCCAGCAGAAAAAGAGGAGAATCCAGATGAATTTTTCACTCAATGGGAGCAATTGGAGGAAGTTGGAGTTGAACCAACATAAGAGGAGATGACAGAAGTCAATCTGTCAGAGGCAGAAACTGAGCAACAACTTAGTGGTGAGACTGTAGAATTGGAGTATGCAATAGAGTGGCTAGCTAGTGCCACAGGAGATGAAGATAACATGAAGGATCATATTGATCAGGTTGATAAAAAGGAGAAATATCACACATTACAACATGCCCAAGAGATGGAGAAAGAAGAGCATTCGGTGGAATTGCTCAAAATTTTCAGCCAAGGAGATGAACATAAGGCAACTGTAGAATTAGGATCTACAGCAGGGGGAGAAGAGCATTCAAAGGAATGGTTCAAATTTTTCAGTCAGGAAGCTAAGCAAGTGATAATTGTAGAATGTAAACCTATAGAAGAGGAAGAAACAACAAATAGCATGGATCTTGTTGATCTGTGTGAAGAGTTGGAGGCCCTGGAGAGAAGAGTAAAAACGCAAAATCATCTTATCCAACAAGTCAAGTTGGAAATTGATGGAGAGAAGAGGAAATAGAGAATACGGCAGGGGGGAAACCAACCAATGGACCAGCTGGACAAATAAATAGAGGAGATAAAGAGATTAATGTTGGAAGCGGCACAAAAAGCAGTCATCAAAAAAGTATGGGACAGAAGAAAAGCTGCAGGAGCAGCAGGGAAAAAGAAGAAGCAAGGAAAGGGAGCAGACGAATAGCTCCAAGAGAAAGTATGGGACCCTGGAGGATCTCAAAAACATGGAAAAGGGGGCCATGAGTAGGAGCTCATGATTTTCCCAGCAGTGGAGTATGATGCAAAAGCATCACCAACAAAGCCCACGTGGAGGGACAACTCAGAGCCATAGCAAAACTTTTTTTAAAAGGAATCTAAAAACTAGCGTTTTCTGCAGATCTGTTTTGAATGGATGATTGAAGAAGAGCGAAACGCTCGGAAACTGAATGATCACAGGATATTTGGGAGTTTCACTCTCAGTATTTAATGTAACGGAACTTGAGTAGTTGTTAGTTGTTACTTCGATAGGAAATGTAGTGGGAGGGAACCCTAGAGGACCTCTTGTATATGTAGATGCATGGTATGCGTAAATGAGGCTGTTGCAAATTAGATAGGAGATTGTTGTGATTTAGTTATCGTTTTTCATAGTTGCAGCCATTTACATTTGAATGAATATAACAGAGGAAAATTGATCCAATGCATAGTGTCGCTATTGTTTACAATCTTTCTATTATTTTGTGTTTCATGAATGAATGAATCTTGTTAAGAGTATACGAAATTGTGAAATGTTTGCATAGGTTCAATCATTTTATCTTTGTTGAGTTTGTGCAAGGTGTGCACACATTCCGCAAGGAGTGCATCGAAAGAGTCTGTTTCAACTCATAAGCTCAGAAGAGATAACATAGAGTTTTGAGTTCAATGAGTGCACATTTTCTGCAAGGAGTGCATTGACAGAGGTGAGTTATGTTAATGTTTATGCCATTATTATAGTTCTTTGCATTTCAATAGATAAGAGCATCATAAGAACAAGATCACTGAGAAATACACATTCACAAGAGACACAACATTTATCCTGGG
>SNQJ01S0061329.1:0-16196 GCA_010110895.2 Picea sitchensis | reverse complement strand
ATAGTTCTTTGCATTTCAATAGATAAGAGCATCATAAGAACAAGATCACTGAGAAATACACATTCACAAGAGACACAACATTTATCCTAGGAAACTCTCTAGGGGAAGAAAGCCCAGCAAAACTTCCTTATCATAAATAGCTTATACAATGTTCAAGAGATAACTCAAACCAATACAGATATTCCTCCCCAAGAGATGCACCACTCTTGTTCCTCTCTCCAACTGGTAATTGTGGCTTGCCTCATAAGAGAATGAGTAAGTGAGTTGTGTGTTAGAAGTGAGGCGCTAGCCTCTTATTTATACAAGACTGGCACGTGTGAGAGGGTTTAACTGGCAGGGCCGACCTCTCACTCTGGATGGGTAAACCCACCTTTATTTAATTCTAGGTCTTCAATAATAACTGCTAGGGACGACTTCTTATTCTGCCCTTTATACTTGTCCGATGACCAATCTGCAAAACGGGATTTGGTCCTTATACAATTACCGACATGATTAATCCACAAGGGGATTAATCCTAATAATAAAATAATAATAAGAATAAGAATTCTCTTTGCAGTTACATTATTTCAACAAGTTAACCTCAAAAAAACTCAAGAGAGATACCGTTGAACCTTCATCAGCAGAAGTGCAAGGAGTACACAGGAAGAATCTCGTGTTGAGTTTAGGGGAAAATAGAGTTACTGAACACTCTATAAGAAGGATCTATGCAAGGTGTGCATTGAGCAGAGGGTTGCCAGGAGGGCACAAAGTTTTCCTTTGAAAAGAAATAGAAGGGTCAAAACGCTTAGGAGACTGAGTAAATCGAAAAGATCAAAAGATATAACACAAGGAGTGCGTAGGAGATAGACTTATTCCAAGTCTTAAAGATCAGAAGAGATAACACTTTCAGAATTGAAGATGAGACCCAAGATAGTCGGGTCTGCAGGAGAAGGTTCAAAGGCCATAACCTTTGAACACTTACAAAATCTTCTAAGTCAGAAGAAATCAAAATCTCGGGAGGAAGAGAGACAACAATCATTAGATTATTTGCAAAAGAAGAGATCTAGATCATCTAATCTACGTCCAGACTTCAGAGGAGAGCATAGAGGAGAAGAATAGATCCTAACAGTTGGATCTGAACGCAAAGGGTCGGCAGTCGTTTGATATAAGGTAAATTGCACAAGCTTTAAACCTTGTGTGCACAGGAGAACTGACTTGCCAAAGTCCCAAAGTCCCGAAGTGATTTGGGACCATCCATCACCAAGGATGAAAGGTGGCGCGAGATCCACAACTTCAGAAGTTTATGGACAAGGAGGAGGTTGTAATCACTGAAGTAAATCTTGGTCGTTCATCGCCAGGAGGGCTATGTGTCAGCAAATCTGAGTCTCTGGGTGAAAGCACTCCGGGAGAAATGAGTGCATAGGAGTTTGAAACTCCTGAAGCCTGAAGAGCCGAAGAACCGAAGAGAATTTGGACCGTCAGATCCAGAGGGTATGTGGTGGAAGATCATAATCTCCGGGTGAAAATACTCCAGGGGAAAACGAAGGAGTAAAGCTTGAAATCGTCGAACCCCGAATAGTCGAAGAAATTGGGAGTCGTCGATCTGCGGGAGGACACATGTCATCAGATCGTGAGCTCCAGATAAAATTATCTGAGAGAAGAAGAGCATGGAGAAAGTGAGATTTGAAATCTCTAAAGTCCCGAAGCAGACGAGAGTCGTTGATTTGAAAGTGGACGTGTGGTTCCATATCTAGAACTCTGGGTACAGAGCACTCCCAAGGAAAGCAAAGGGTGAAAGTGTCAAAGTCCCGAAGAGATCTCGATCATTGATCGAGGAGGAGGTCGAAGGACCGTTGATATGGCCTTGATTGAAAAGTGTCGAAGTCCTAAAGAGGACTAGGTTCGTTGATTTGGAGAGTACATGTGGCAGAAGATCTGTCACTCCGGAGAGAATCACTTCGGAAGAAAGTAGTTGAATGAAGTTGAAGAACTACTGAAGCGCGGAGCACCGAAGTTCATTTGAGCCTTTGGATCAGGGAAGACAGGTGTCAGAATATCCGACACTTCGGAAAGATCCACTCTGTAGATATTTGTGTGTGGGGGTGTGAGAACATCTGGAACGCAGAGTTCCAGAGTTCATCAGAACCGTCTATTTGTTGAGGACAGGTGTCAGTAGATCTTCCACTCCAGAAGATAGCTATATACGAAGAAGCGAGAGTTGAGAGTTGAAATTCCCAAAGGCCAGAGAGCCGAATTCAATCTTGATTGTTGACTAAAAGGGACACACGTCGATAAATCGCAATGATCTGAGAACGTGTGGTCAGGAGAGAAGGCAGAAAGGGAGGACAAATTGTAACCATTGATCGGGAGGCATCGTCCAAAATCAGAAGATCAACAGTCACACTGGATTGCGGGGTAAGAACATGCTTGGGATTTAATTTTCTTAGGGAGGGCCACATTTTAAACCAAATTTTTACCAAAAGTATATGTGGCACCTCGTAGTGGATTGCGGGGAGAAAAGTGGTGTGGTCTCAAACCACTTTCGGTCGCTCTGCAATCATGTGTTTCCGTGAGGACATCACCCAAGGCCATATGTGAAGGAAAGGACCTCATGAAGGGATCTAGTGTCTGTTAATTAATTTCTTTGAAGATGTTACACATGATTTTGGCCATCTTGATGGTGTATTGACAATGGTGTACTCAGGCTCCCAACAAGAACTTTCTCCTGAGAAAAGTGACTTTTATCTCCTTCCAAAAAACATATTTTCAAAGTGAGTTCGCAGGCTGCTTATAGCCTAGGGTGCCAGAATGACCCATTCTCACATACCACCTTCAGCTAGGGTGCGAACTTCTCGCACTGTGCTCTATACATAGGGTGTGAACTTTTTTTCAAACTTGGAAAAGGGAAGAAGTATCGAGGGTTCTAGAAGGGAATCTTCTAGAAAATGGGTTGGCATTTGAATGGTTATCATTTTACTGGTTTCCTTGATTTGGTGGGATCATTCTCATCCATGTAACCATCTCACCCTCTCCTATATATTGAAAGGATTCTCATGGAAAAGGTTAAGCAAGATTAATTGAAGAATTGGTGAAGGAATTGTGTGAAGAACCCAGCTTGAACAGAACCTTGGAGACTCTAGTAGGTCTATCAAGAGGAATTGGATCTTCTTCATGCAAGGACCGAGCAAGTTTGTGTGTGGGAACCAAAAGTCACCAAAAGGAAGCTTGTGACATCAAGGCGATCAGGTTGTATCTTCTACTTTCGATTAATATGATACAGTGGCATGTCCTTTTCCCATAAAGTCATTCTTACTTTATTGTGTAATTCCTTGATCATATGCATAAGTTGACGATTGAATACATTTTGCTATCTTCACTTTGGCTGGTTTGTGTTGTCTTGGTCTTGACCTCACGAGAGCACCGGAGCAAAGCGGGAGCAACAAAGGCCTAAGGAAGTGATACAAAGGTATGTCACTTGTTCCTCCTTACTAGCTAATTCGATGGTCATAACTTAGGGAAAGAGTCATGTCCTGTCATGTTTTGTTCTAGATCCAGGTGGATCTAGGGAGATTTGTTAGTGTCCACACCTACCGATTAGTCCGATAACAAAATTGGCGACTCCACTGAGGATACAACCCATTTTTTAGTGGTTTTTGGAGTTTTTCCTGGGCCATTTTATCTTGCCTTACCTTTCTTCATTTCTATCAATCTTTGAGTCTTCAAGACACCCTGATAGACAGTCTGGGTCCAAAAGTCCCTTCAAAATTTGTCTTTTTCCAAATTTTTGCCTAATTTCAGGCCTTCTCGCACTGAACCCCATAGTGGCCTGGGAGAACCCCTTGAGTTCACACTCTACCTTTCATTCCAGTGCGAGGTTATCGCACCTTGCTTGAAGCCAACCTACGAGAATGATCCATTCTTACACTGTACAATACTGATAGCCTGGGAACCCATTTTTTGAATTTTTGGATTTAAGGTTTTGGTATGCTCAGATGCCCAGATATGTATAGGTGTCTGAAAACAACTTCTTGGACCATTGGTTGATTGTTTCTTTACTTCGGATTTTGTGCACAATCAGTCTTCAGAAATCAAAGGCTCTTCTTGTCCATCTCTTTCTCAATTCTCATCTCTTGACTTTTCTGAGCAAGGATATAATCTCTGATCCTGGAATCGGAGTACTTGTTTGGTTAGGAGTCGGTGATCGGTTTGAAAGTTGGGACTGTTTGTCTTTCTCATTTGCTCATTACTTGGAAAATCATTGTTCTCATGCAATTGAAAAGACTAGTCTTGTCTGCTTGTCATTTTTGTCTCCATTGAAAGATTGGTTTGGGTTTTGTGTGTGGTTTTTCGTTAGTTATTGGTTTTCCTTACTTTCGCCACCATGGTGTAGATCTTTTTGAAAAGTAAAAAACATTTTTCTTTTTAAAAGCATTTTCATTTTGAAAATATTGGAAATCAATTGTTGAAATAGAACAAGTAGAGAATTGTCATTGTTACGTGATTCGTTGAAGATTGCATTTTAAATAAGATTGTGTATCGTAGTTCAAGATTGTTCCGGAACACTTCTCTTTCCCTCCCGTACATAGGATTCATCGAACGAAAATTGATATATTTCATCCCTATCTATGCATTGTTGGGTCAAAGTCTCACACAACATTGGTTTCATCTCCATTTTCCTTTGAGTAACAACAGCCCTTAATAATATTGCACAATTTTAAAATTTAACTAGTAACTCTTTTCTAGGATTCTATTACACCAACAATTAGCTAGGCTAGAACTTTGGAATAGGCAGAGAGATACACTCTCCAAAGCACAAAACACACAATAGAATCTTGTGTTAAGGAGTGTCAAATTCCATTTACAACATTTTGTCCTGGGAAGCCCTTCTCACACAAGGGTCAAACACGAGGTCGCGTTGATATTGACAGAGTTACTCACCCTGCTTCGTTGATATCGGTGTAGAGATTGTGTATTACGGGGGTCACTTGGAGGTATACCCACAATGATGAGTGGAAGCCTCTCAAGTTGATTTTGGGCTAGATACCCTGCCCTTGTGTGTGGATCAGACTGTCGACTGTCCCCCCAGGCTTTATCGTTGTCAGTGGTAACCTTAGTGGCCTGTCTTCTTAGGGTCTTACACAAGGAAACTGTGAAGGGGCAAGTCTTCACGGTACCTGGAATCGACATTGGCCAAACTCACTCGCGTTCCTTGGAGGGTATACCCATGATTATGTGTGGGAGCTTGCACCAGGGTGTAAGTTCGTTAAGCAAGTCGTCAACGTAACTTTTCCACCCTAGCCCAGCCCCTTCTCGTCTCGTTGTTACGACGTTGGATTTCATCACCAACTAGTGACTTTGGAATCAGAAGGTCGTGTTTGCTTGGTATTGTTTCCTAGATTTTGTCTACTAGCGCATGTTTTGTTTACCGAAGTTGACCACAAGATTTTCTTCGTAAGTTTGTAACTCGTTCACAATAGACCCTCCACATCGTTCACGTAGAATGCAGGGCTTACCCCCAAAAAATCTGGAAGGTTCTCAACCCCTGCCTATAAGCTCACCAGAGGGATCTCCTCAACAGAGTGAAGTCCAAGATGTCACCACTCCACAAGTGGAAAGAATTGACTCTCTAGAACGGTTCCGAATTACCAATTCTCAAGAGGACTTTCGACTTCACCCCGATTCTGAGAGACGTATTATGCGAGTGAATTCTTCCGGAGACTTAGTTATTTTTTCTTCTAGATCACCGACTGGACCTTTTCCAGGACCTGAGGGCCAAGATCTATTTTGGTCCACTGGCATTTTTAGACGGGATCTCTTTGGCTCAGGAGTAGGTGTTGAAATCATCGTCTCACCTGCATTCCCCGAAACCTCTGACCCAGACTCAGTACCTTTTACTACTTCTTATTATTTTCCTGGTACAAAAGCTCCGCAAGCTGACCATGTCTTAACCATCCCTTTAGAAATGGTCCATTACACAGATACTACGAGTATTCACACCAGGATTACAACGGCTAGTCAAGCCCCCATTGGCACACTGCTCTCGCCCAGTGTCATCCCGATGCTTCCACCCAGATACTGTGTGTTGAATGCTTCTATTCCCACTCCTACACAAACCCCATCTGGAACTCCTGGTGGCCCCTCTTCTTCTGGGCACTCTCCTCCCGGCTTCATTCTGACACTTCCTCAACCCCCTTTCGGAGGACCTTTTCAATCCTCTATCGGTGGCACCAATCCTAGTGGCACCATCCCGTCATTCACACCAAATTACCAGATTCCTGTTGGTGGACAGTTTCACCAAGGAGATTTGACTCAACCCCCCCTTGTAGGGAAAATTCCTATTGGAACACAAATCCCAATTAGAACACAACCCCCAATTGGAACTCAGCCCCCGATTGGAGGACAATCCCCATAGACCCCACCCTATGGAAAAAACATACCTTCATCCTTGTCCCAGTATTGGAACCATCTAATACAACATAATCCTCAATCGACTGGGGGGCAATAGCTTCCAGCTACATCTGTTATACCCCCTAGTATAGGCCAACCATATCCAGGTACGTCCAATCCTATTTGGGGCTCGAATGCNGTTCAATGATACAATCCCATGAGCTACTTTCCTCCACAACAACCATCGAATCTGCCTGGGTCTTCGCATTATATGCAGATTGCTTATGGTCCCACTATTTTGTCGATGGGACTCCCTCCCCAAAGCCACCAGTACCCGCATGTGAACAGACAGTTACCCTTCTTTGCCACTTTAGACCTCCCGGATCTGTCAAGGATTTTAAATGATCCAATCCGTCACTCTCCCCATTGGCCCGCTATACCAGCCAAGTTACCATCTGACATCCCTAAATTCAATGGCAAAGCGGGAGAAGACCCGAACAATCACGTGATGACTTTTCACCTCTGGTGCTCATCCAACTCCTTGATGGATGACTCTATTCGTTTATGTCTTTTTCAACAAACTCTCATTGGTTCTGCCGCGAAGTGGTATATAGAATTACCACGAGGTTTCTTCGCCGACTTCAACACCCTAGCTATGGCTTTCCTCACCCACTACCAATTACTGATCCGTTATAAAACGGGGACCGAGATTTTGAGTTCTTTCAAACAAAACAAAGCCACTCATATATTCGATCACATTCATGAGTGGCGATGGAGACGACGTCTCATCAAACTCGAACTTCCCAATCAGTTGCTGGCAGAGTGGTTCACAAAATCATTTGTGAACGACATCAGTCATGACATCGCCATGGGTGGAGTTGTCACAGAAGAATAGGCCATAATTCATGCTCAATACCTTGACCTCATTTACTCAAAAATGGGTACTCTTTACGACATACTCCCTGATGCACCTCGTCCTTCCACTTTCGCCACTTCAACTACTCCAGCCGCTTCTCATGCAACTGGCGGTGTGATTGGCACTTTCCATGCCCAACTACATTCTGCCTCAAGCACCAATGTCAAACCCGCTTCTTCTAATGTTAAAAATGCNTGGCAAGACTTCTGAGGTAAATGCAGTTCAATCTACCCTAGCCAGTAAAAACAAATCCAGAAAGGGAAAGGGTAAGAATAAGGAGGAGAAAAATACTTCACAAGCAGAGAAAACCAAAACTCCACCTATTGACGATAGGGATAAGCACAAACCTCGATACCCTTGTCTTATCTGTGGTGATGATCCTTACATGAAGGATTGTCCACGACATGCCGAGGTTACTAAGTTCCTTCAAGCGGCCCCGAAACCACCTGTTCTGGTTGTTTTGTCCCAACCCTTCCCCTCTCAACAACAGGCCCAATTGGTCATTCATGACCAACCTTCCCCTTCTACTACGTCCTATGTATTAATGTGTACTCGCGATTCAAAGAAGAATGACATCGCACTCACCACTCGAGCCAAAAATTATTCTCCCTCTAAAGAGAAGGTTGATGATATACCTCCTTCATTGGTCCAACCCTCTCCCGCGACTCCACCTACCAACGGTCCTCTTCATCTCGAACAACCGAGCCTTGACACAGTTCTTTGCCCCCCTCCAAAGGGCGTCGTTCAGAAATCGGCTTTCAATCCTCATGCTCGTACCACCCAGAACTACAGCATTGTCGAAGATCTGGCCCAAGCACCTTCCGCAATGTCAGCCCTTGAAGTCCTTCAAAGTTGTCCCACGCAACGGAAGGAACTATTGAAATCTATCGGTGGAATCGACCCGACAGACACAAATTTAATAATTTTTGATTTGGAAGATCACATCCCAAGGTTACCCCCTCAACTCACATTCTAGATCCAAGTGATTGTCTCCGAAAAAAACATTTTTCGAACCGTTATCGACGAGGGTGCCTTGACATGTGTCATGTCTGTTACCTATTGGAAATCCATCGGCTCTCCCTCTTTGACTGAATCCCATAACACACTTAAAGCCTTCAATGGCTCTGTTTTTAAGCCTTACGGTGTCCTTCCTTCGTTGCCAATCATGCTAGAAGGAAAAATGGTCCAAGTCAAAGTGGAAGTCTTTGACGCTCCTCTCGATTACAATCTTATGCTTGGTCGTAGCTGGATCGATTCTATGCGCACAGTTGTGTCAACTCTTTTTCATGTTGTACATTTCCCACATCAAGGAAAGGTAATCACTGTCGACCAATTAGCCTTCTTTAACTCAGACACGCATACTGGCAACGTACCGATCATCGCTAAAACCCCACCGGGTTACAAGAACGTCGGTGTAGGTCTTCTCAAAGACTCCTCGTTAATGGGTACTTTCCCCATTCCACCACCTGATGTTCCACACTCATCCGTCGCTTCAATCAACATGATCTCTACCTCGATTCACAGAACCCCTGTGTCTCACTACCCATGGAGGGTACCCAACCCCGGCGATCATCTTCGTTATGGCGACGAAATTCCTTTGAGTCTGGTCGAATATTCCTACTAGGCCATTCAATCGATAACCCCTTCTACCCCCTCTCTTGGTGATTTATCTCCAGATCCTTTCCGCGTCATTTTTCCCACAGATGAGATGATCATGTTTGTCATGGAAGACACCCCGTGGAACGATGGACATCACCGTTCCATCCTCTTCCTGAAACAACACACCATCGAGAGATACCAACGGATCTCGACCCCGTCGACTGTTGTCGTCATTTCAACCGTTCCTGAGTCTACACACGATGTACTTTCCGAAGGGAACTTAAGCAATATCTCACCCACTATTCCCCTCGACATATCCATCAAACTTGGAATTGTCGAAAATGTGCATATCGAAGCTTTGTGTTCCCCTGATGAAATCGTCGCCTACAAGTCACTTTTCAAAGAATTATGTGACATCTTCGCCTGGAGCTACGAATAAATCCTGAGTATCGACCCCGACATTGTGATACATGATATTAGGACATACCCAGATGTTAAACCCGTCCGAAAACGCCTTCGTCCATCTCACCCACGTAAAGCGGCTGCTATCAAGCTTGAAGTCGAGAAACTTCTCAAAACCAGCTTTATTTACCCAGTGGCCCTCACTGATTGGGTTTCCAATCTTGTCCCGATCAACAAGAAACAAGGCACAATCCGCATATGCGTTGATTATAAGGATATTAACAAAGCTTGTCCCAAAGACAACTTTCCTATCCCCTTCATCGACCAGATTGTCGACGATTGCGCCGGAAGTGAAATCTTCTCTCTAATGGATGGTTTCTCTAGATATAATCAAATCAATATTGTTCTCGGGGATCAACACAAGACTGCTTTTATTTGTCCTTGGGGCACTTTCACCTATCGGAAACTTCCTTTCGGTCTCAAGAACGCTGGTGCAACTTTTCAGCGCGCTATGTCTTATGCCTTCCATTATATCAAGCACATCGTGCAGCCATATCTTGATGACTTACCCGCTCATTCCATGTGTCGGGTCGATCATCCAATCCACCTCCGAGCCATTTTCTTCCGCTGTCGGTTTTACCATATACGCTTGAATCCTCACAAATGCATTTTCTGCATAGAATCTAGCCGACTTATAGGCTTTATTGTTTCACATCAAGGGATCGGGGTATATCCTTTAAAGGTCAAGGTGATTCTCACTCTCCCTCCTCCTTCTACACTTCGCCAGTTACAAAGTTTGCAAGGGAAAGCAAACTTTCTTCGTCATTTCATCATGAACTACGTCGAGATAACTCATGGATTTACGTGACTACTCAAAAAGGGGTCTGAGTTCATATGGGATACCATCGTGAATAAAGCCTTCGAAGCTTTGAAATTGTCCCTGACACGTGCTCCGCTTCTCTCCCCCCCCCCATTACAGTCATGATTATTTCCTCTACGTGGCAGCCTCGGATTACACCATCACTATGGTTCTTGTCCAAGAGGATGATTCTCATGACAAACATATTATCTATTACTTGAGTCGAAGTCTAACGCCTACTGAAACCAAGTATTTACATGTCGAAAAACTGGCCTTGGCAGTCGTCCAAGCAGTTCAACATTTCCGGCACTATATCCTCTCTCGCAAGACTACGATGATTTCTAACTGCAACCCTATGCAACACATTCTCACACGTCAATTGCTAGGGGGAAAATACTCCAAATGGATCATGGTACTCCAGGAGTTTGACTTGGAATTCGAACGAGCTAAGTCCAAGAAGTCCTTAGTGTTTGCTGAGTTGATATGTGACTTTCCCTACTTTGAAACGGAAAGTGTAGCAGCTGATTCATTACCTGATGAATATCTTTTCCTAATTAGCTCTGACGATCTTTGGTATGGCGATATCATCATATATTTCCAAACCCAGACTTTCCAGCCCAATTTTTCCAGTACTGACCGGTGTCGAATACGCTACCAAGCCTGTCAATATATCATCCTCGGGGATACTCTTTATCATCGTGGGATTGACTCAGTTTTTCGACGCTGCCTCACGTTCGACGAAGCCGAGAAAGCCTTAAATGGCTGCCATTCTCGAGTCTGTGGTGGTCATATGTCTGAGTATGTTACTGCCTAGAAGATCTTACAAGCAGGGTATTTTTGGCCTTCTTTATTTAACAATTGCATAATCGCCATCCAAAAATGCCACGCCTGCCAGACCTATAATCATAAGATACGGTCACATCCCACTCCTCTTCACCCTGTGGTCTCCGTTGATCCCTTTGCGAAATGGGGCATCAATTTCATGACATGTCACCCCCACTCGGCCAGGGAGCATGGATACATTATTGTAGCTTTAGATTATTTTACGAAGTGGGCCGAGGCGATGCCGACATTTGACAATATTGGAAAGACCGCAGCATTATTCATTTTCAGTCACATCATAGCTCACTTTGGTGTTCCTCATGCTATTGTCACCAATCATGGTAGCCACTTTAGAAACTTCATGATGTCTGAACTCACTGAAAAGTTGGGTCTTCGCCATGAAAACTCAACGCCCTATTACCCACAAGCCAATGGCCAAGTTGAAGCGATTAATAAATTTCTCATAACCATGCTTCGACAAATGATAGGGATTCACAAAAAAAGTTGGCACACAATGTTGTTTTCAGCATTGTGGGCTTACAGGACATCTGTTAAGTCTGCTACTGGGTTTACACCTTTCCGGTTAGTCTATGGTCTAGAAGCCATCCTCCCGATTGAATGCGAGATACCCTCCTTAAAACTAGTCGTCGAACTCCTACCAAACACTTCTGCCGAGGAAGAACGTCTATTGTATCTCATGCGATTAGATGAAACTCGACGCGATTCTACCCTAGTCATAGAAGCCTAGAAGAAATGTGTCAAGGCCCAAAATGACAAACATGTCAAGCCTCGCATTTTCTCTGAAGGAGATATGGTTCTCCTCTATGAACAAGATTGAGATATGCTAGGGGCTGGAAAATTCAAAGCCATGTGGTGAGGTCCTTATATCGTTAGATGAGTTTTGGAGAAAGGAGCTTACGAGTTAGTAGATTATGACAGTATCCCTTTGAGTGAACCCAGAAATGGGTTGTACTTAAAGAAGTACTATGCATAAGATCACCTGTGCACGAGTACTTGTATTTTATTATATCATACTTCTTGTGTGTTATTGTAGTATGCTTTTTCATTATCTGGTCTTTACCCTTATGTGACATTGTGTTTGATTTCCAGATGTCGGAGTCTTCGCTACCCCACATTGGCTTCGTTGATGGCACTAGTCGTAGTACTCAGAACCTTGCTTCTGCTGCGTGGGCAATTTACGCCCCTACAAACAAACTTATCACTCTATGAGGTGTGTGCCTCGGTCGTGTGACCAACAATATTGCAGAGTATAGCACCGTTATCGAATTGTTGATTGATTCTATCTCACTTGGTATCCGTCGCTTGGTTGTACGGCTCAATTCGTAGCTCATAGTACTACAGTTAAGTAATGTCTATGCTATTCGAAGTCCTACTTTGTTATGGGTGTATTTGCGAATTCGCCTATTTGAACGTTATTTTGATTATATTGAGTATCAACATATTCCTAGATGTCTAAATACATTAACTGATGCATTAGCTAACTATGTATTAGATATACATTTGGGTCATTTATAAATCAATCACATCACAAGTATCACACAACACAAGATAAGTCAGTAGAAGCCATATGTATATATAACGATCAAAAAAAAATTTACAAAAAGTTCTATCCGAGGACCAAAATTTCAAAATCTGAAGCTCATAGATTCTACAAAGTGACGTCATGGATGATTTTCACGGTAACACACGACTGCCCGGGCAACCCTACAAAGCAGTCGGCCGACAGACTCTGACACCCCCACCGTACAACGCTGATAACGTCGTGGAACCTCTCCAAGAGGCATGTATGGAATGTCTGCAGTCAAACCCTCTAAGTTTTGTTCCACTGCTCCATAATCTTTAGTGTCCCATCATGGTACTGGAGCCACCTCTCCTCATCATTGAATAGGAGAAGTACCCGGAGGTCAATAAGGCCCCACGTCTATGTCATCAAAAAAGAATTTTTGTAATTAGACCTTGGACAAACATAAAAACATTTGCATATGATAAAATTCACAAAAACATTTAAAAAGTGAAAAATGTGTACTTCTTACCGAGATCTCCCCACTAAGCACCCTCGGGCAGGGCCAAGTCTGGATCTCCTCGAAAGTCCAACCCGACATAGGCATAATCATTGACCAACAGCATCTGTGGTCACACCCAGTCAAAGAAGGAATCATTGTATTTGATGATTGGTTCAGCTACATGTCGGGCCATGAGGTTACACCACCTCAGCATCCTTGGATCCTCTGGAGCCAGTAAACCCCACTCAACCTGCAACCTCAGCAAGGGAACTCTCTCAAGAAATAAGGACACCAACAAAGACCCGTACCCGAATTGCTTAGGGTCGCCTCTCCTGCATTTGGTCAACTGCCTCTTCACACTACGAAGGACTGTATTTGCCCAGTTAAAGACTCGAGGCTCAGTACACTCTATGGCATACTGAAAGCAGCCCTGGAGAGCCATGTGTGGAGCAGCGCTCCCAACCATATGAGCAATGGTGGACAAAATAGTGTGAAGGGTCAAATCCTGCACCCCCCAAATGGACACTTTTCATTTGCTCCTTTCCGCTCCTGGAACATAGTACAAACAGCAGTATTCACTCATAGGCAGCCCACCAACTCTGCTACTAGTCAAGCTAGCATGGTACCAATGCCGTGAAAGTCCTATCAAGAAATAAATGTCCTCGATATCCAAGGACAATGTGTGGACCCCTACGTGAAATACTTGTTGGTCTGCGTCCCACATATGAACGAGGTACTCCAACAGCCTGACTTGGGCCCTCATACCCGGGATCCGAAAGAATTTCAGGAGACCACAGTCTCGCAAAGTGGCAACAGTGCCCAGGTTATTCCCGGTAATAGCATCATCTTCTTCATGCTCTCTTTCACGCCATTCCAGAACCATGGTGATAGCCAAATGCCTGCATAAGACACATAAGAAGAAGGTCAACAACTCTCTTCAAGACTTGGTATATTTTTCATTGGGAAAACATTAAACAAAACTTTCACTTTGTGGTTCTCGCAGGTGCCCCTTTGGAACAGTGTGAGGTTCTCACAGGTGCCTTTGGGGCCACCTGCGAGAATCATGCATTCTCGCAGATCTTGTGTGGCTAGCTTGCGAGAATGGATGAGCTCAAATTTGAGCCCTAAAACAAGCTCAAAAACTTGGATTTTACCAATGAAAATGAAAAATTGAACCATGAAAAGATAGAAGACAAGGAGTTTACCTCACTGCTGGAGACGGATCGTCAAATGGATGCTCGTACCTTCCACAATCGAGCATCGAAATTCAAGGGCAAAAGAGGGGTTTTGGGCTAAAATATTGGCAAAGTTACAATGACTATGGTAAAAAGAACTTTTACCCACTTATATTTACTTTTTGTCATTTTTATTGGTTTTTATAATTGTTTTATTTATTAAACCTAATGCCTAATAACCTTATGACTGCGACTTTTGCAGACATAACGACTTCGACGGTCATACACAGGGATACAGATATTTTTTCTCTTTTTCGTCGCATGTTTGAATTGTTTTTTATGGTTTTTGCACAAAACCTCGAGCTTGGTCTTTGTCCGTTCTCACGCTCAAAAATACATGAGAACGTGATCGAGCACACTTTTATCACTTTTTCGGGCTCAACAAGGTTATACGAAAAAGGAATCCCCTGGAGTCCTCTTTAAGCTCTTTTCAGACTCTCTAAAAATGAAAAGATTGTCGAGCGACCTTGCTATTTTCACGCTCGTTAAAGTATTTGAAGAAAGCATCTGTTAAGTGATAATTTATCTCTTTTTTGGTCTAATCAGGCTATTTTACGAAAAAGGAACTAAGAGAGTTCTCTTTTGAGTGTTTTTCCAGACTCTATAATCATGAAAAACCTTTGAGTTTTCTATCTTTGGACTCATTAAACAAACATCGAAAGACCCGTAATGGGACCGAACCACTCCTTCCTAGGGTTCGTTAAACATACTCCGAAGGAATCATCCAAAGGATGAGCTTACATCAACAAGCAAATGTTATCCTCCTCAAGCTTGCATAAAAATAAAGAGGTACTTGCCAGAAATGGTGGGGGGGGAATTTGGGAAAGGGATATGTTTTCGTGTTCATATTATTGGCAGTAAGTGTCGCTCTTGAACATGACACCCCCTTATTCGTTATCTGAAGCCAGTTTGGGAAATCCATTTGTCTCTCATTCGATTTTCTACAAGGTCATGCCCTGCGTCATCTCTGATTCAGTGCTGCCAAATCATTGGTCCTGTCATTCATATGTTCAAGAGAAGTTCATCCGAAATTGAGTCGGCCATCTGCAGTTGTCCATTCTCTCCGTGTTGGCCTTCCCTGTGTCCAGTTCAACATACATCATACTCTGTTCTGCCTTCAAAATATGTTACTCATTTTGTGTCATTGATGGGGGATACATCAAGGCCCTCCTGTGACGAGTTTTGTTCTGTCGACTCCATCTCATTATCCAGAAACAAGACTTAGAAATTCTTTGGTACCTTGGAACTTGCATGCCTCAATGGCAGGTTTCCTCGCTTTCGACAGTGGGTTTTCATCATTGACCCCTGATCGAGAGATTTCGTTGGATGTTCGACCTCGACTCATTTATTCACATTTGGTGGATTGTACTAGTGTACCTTGGGAGTCATTGACATTAATGGTGATTTCCCTCACACTTGTTAACAGTTTCATCAATGACCAGTAATCAAGTGGTTTTTACCATGTTCGACTTAAACACATGTAATCACATGGTTAGATTCATACTTTCAGGTGACGAGATTGAAGACCCTGGGTCACATCTCTTTGATCCAGGTGTGATGGAATATGTATAATTTGCCGACACATAGATCCACTTTGTATGTCTCATGGCTATGTCGTCTTCGTTTGAAATTTCTTCCATGGATCCACAGTGTATTCTTGGTGGCTATGCGATATTTTGACGGCATGGATCCACGGTGTATGATTGGTGGCCATGACCCATGTTTATGATGTCATCATTATGTGATCTGAGTATGGGAATGCCTACCTCAGAACTAGTATGATATTCTGCAGATGCTTGGTTGTTTGCAGGTTTCCGATTAGGTGCGCTCCTGGTTTCTGACACACACACGTAGTTTACAAAGTATTTCGGTTGTCACTGATTCTGGCCTCATACTTTGGGGGGCATTTTGTTACACATGATTTTGGTCATCTTGATGGTATATTGACAATGGTGTACTCAGGCTCCCAACAA
>SNQJ01S0061327.1:29183-41885 GCA_010110895.2 Picea sitchensis | reverse complement strand
TCTATTTTATTGAAAGGTCTTATTAATATTGACCTTTATTACATCCGAATACATTAATCTACCTATGTGCGGGTTAGGACCTTAACAGCAGACCTGATATTTGTTTTGCATAATTTACAATCTCCCCCTGGTCTGACCAAAACTAAAGCTAGGTTTTTGAAATTAAAAGCATTAAAATTTTGCATTCTAGAAGGCAATCTGTATTGGAAAGATCCTGGAGGTGTTTTGTTAAATTGTCTATTGAAGGATGAAGCTGACAAAGTATTGCAGGATTTTCATGCAGGAGACTGTGGTGGTCATCTGAGCTAGAAGACCACAGCTAATAAAATCCTGAGAGCTGGATTCTATTGGCCAACTCTATTCGTTGATGTGCATCATAAAGTGACTTCGTGTCATAAATGTTAGTTGTTCGAAGGCAAAAGGAAACTTCTTCCTCTACCCCCGAAACCAATCTCCGTCGAGGCCCCTTTCTAGCAATGGGGATTAGACTTCATTGGAGAAATACATCCTCCTTCTTCGGGCCAGCACAGGTGGATTCTTACTACCATAGATTATTTTACAAAATGGATCGAAGCAGTACCAAGTAGGCAAGCTACTGATTCTGTCATTATTAAATTTCTTGAAAATAATATCTTGTCCTGTTTTGGATGTCCTAGAAAGATTATAACTGACAATGCAGCTGCTTTTCGATCTAAGAAACTCATATATTTCTGCCACTAGTATCATATTGGTTTGGGACATTCCATAGCTTACTACCCTCAGGGAAATGGGCTGGCAGAATCATCAAATAAAACCCTAGTAAACATTATCGAGAAAACTTTGCAAGAAAAAAAAAGGTCGTGGCATAACAAGTTGGTTTTCGCACTATGGGCCGATAGACTGACCACCAAAAGGTCAATTGGTATGTCACCATATCAGTTTGTCTATGGCACAGAAGCAGTTTTTCCCACTTCCTTAGGAGTTTCTGTCATGAAATTGCTGCAAGACATGCAAGATGAGCCGAATGACTCCCAAAGAAGGATAAACCAGATGATCCATTTGCAATAGTCTAGGGAAGAAGTATACAACAAGACTCAGGTAGTCCAAGAAAGAATTAAGAAGATTTTTGACAAAAGAACCAAGGAAGATGATTTTGAGCTAGGTGATTTGGTGCTGAGATGGGATTCCCGAAATGAAGACAAGGGAAAGCATGGAAAATTCGACAGTCTGTGGAAGGGACCATACATGATTCAAACATTCAAAGGAAATAACACCTTCCTGCTCAACAATAGTGATGGGACAGATCTTCCAGGAGGACATGTAAATGGCAGAATGTTGAAGCATTATTCACCACCTCAGTAGGGACCTGAAGTTACACTTTCCATTGTACAAACCATTTTCATTTTGCTTGCGAATTTCTAAGTGAATAACTTTGGTCAGATGGTTGAAGCCCGGAGAGAAGGCCCTAAGCCATTGAACATTGTCTTCCAATTTTTCAAAATAAAACCAATCAAACAACAAAGGCGACTATGGAGAAAGTTTCAGAACATCAGGAATTAGGATTCTTGGCACTTCACAAGGAGAGTGCCATCCTCAGGTGGAGCCGCTATTATAACCATATAATTTATAGGATCAACTGGTGACTAAAATGTTATCTCTTTAGTGTTTTTGTTTGTCAAACGATTTTTCATTCTGCAAATAATTTGAGAAAAGAAAGAAAAAAGAAAAAGAAAAAGAAAAAGAAAGAAAAAGAATAAAAGAGGGCATAAAATAAATTCAATAGAGCCCCATGCAATAACAATGAATTGGTCCATACCTTTCAAGCATGTCCAAGCTCTTTTAAATTGATGTTGATAGGAATAGTGAATAAGCTTGGCTAAACTGTTTAATCTTAGCCAAGTGATCTAGGTTAGTTAGTGAATAAATCTGGCTAGACTGCCTAATCTTGGTAAGATAGCCCCAGGATAGAGTAAGTTTTTAGTCCAACAGTTTAATCTGGTCTAATTGTCATAGGAAATTAGGTTAGAACATAGGGTAGTTTTCTTTATTTTAATAAAACCAGCTCGATGATCAATGTTGGACCATGTCTTGGATGCTTAAAAGGTTGGTTGTCTAACCCCTTGGTCATATAAACATGTGAAAGCTTGGGAAAACCCACGATATGCACTTATCCTAAGTTCTCTGGGTGCATACACTTTCACGCTCACATTTATGCACCGCTCATGTATCAACGGCTCAGATGTTCGCGCCCAGATCTACGGTGGACAAGTATTTCCATAACCCCCTGACCGTTCTACCTTTAACAGTNGGGGGGGGGGAGGGTCCAGAATCAGAGATAATGTATGCGTGCATCTGGACAACCCAAGTTTTGGCGCCTAGATCTACGGTCTATATTGGATTCCAGACCCCCTCGTCCATTCTGCCTTTAATGGAGGGGGGGGGGTCCAGAATGTGTTTTAAAGATTGTGCACAGATCCGCGGTCGAGAGGAAAATGCACAGATCAATGGCTCATGATGTTTTTTGGACCCCTCCGACCGATCTACCTTTAACGGTGGGGGGGGGGGTCCAGAATGGAATTTTACTCTGGCGGGCCCCCTATCTATACGTGGCATGCATCCATTGGTCCCAAATCTGACTGCCTATTACTGTTTGAAATGCCTCATTACCTCATGATATCATTATCCACCTTTTCCGTAAGGGTCACTATGCGCCTTGTTTGGTTATTTTTCAGATCAATGGGTAGATGAACCCATTTTGGGATTTCTGTCTATTTTCTCCACTGATGAGAAACCCACTACACAGTTTGACTTTAGCATGTTCCTGGAGGACAACATTCATGAGAAATTAATAAATTTTTCCACAGAAGGCATGTTCCAGTATTCTTCAATACTGGCATACCTGTTCGTTTTCTTCCAAGCAGACAAATTTTCTTTTTCTATGCAAAAGATGGACGAAGATGGTAGACCCCAGGCAGTAACAACATGGACTTCTTTGCTCAAACATAACTCCATGGAATTCAGTTTCAAGCAGTTCATCAAGCAGTTCTACCACCCAGTGGTGAGTATTCTCAGCAATAGACCCGAACCCAGAATTAATGACGAAGTTTAGAGGATCCTACATCTCTCGGACCTTACAAAGACCGGTGATTGGTACCTGTACCAAAATCACACTGAGATTAGAGTCTATGGGTACGAGTTGGCCCCATATAAACTACCCAAGTACTTACCTATCAAAATTTTTTCCCTGGAATACATAAGGCAGATGATAAAATCGGACGATATACATTTTGTGTCTTTGAAGAAGAAGCAACAACTCAGAATCAAAGGGAAAATTGGGTCTTTCATCTGCAATAGTCAAGGCACCGGGGAGGAAGAAGACACACTGCTACAGGAAATGAAATTATTTTTTAGTTACACATGGCACTATGATCCGTGCGGGATAATTTCCGAGATGAGGATAAAAAAGTAAGAATATCCCGTATGTTCACATATCTAGGCATGAGGTAGAAAAAATTACCAACCAGACAGAATGGGAGCCAAATACTTTGGTTCAGACAGAATAGCAGGAGCTCCTGGTCACTATATCATAGATGACCACACGACAGGCTCCAAAGGAGAAAAGGCCTAGGCAGGATCTATCACCTCCTGTCACTGAAGTATCATCTAAAGAATTTCGACTACATACCAAGAGGCCAAAATCCAGTCCGGCTCCTAACCCGGATGGAGAAAAGGAAATTCCATCCACTACAATGACAGAGGTTGATTGGTCACTCCTCAGTACAAGCAACAAGCAGATCATAACCTCAGTATTTCCAAAGAAGCCTACAGATACTCTACCAAACAACCAGCCAGGCAAGACAGGACCGAAGCTGAGTATCTTTGAGAAATACGATTTGATCAAGAAAAAGAATCAGACTCTAACTAGCAGCACATACGCCCAGTTCTGGAAGCAGACATTGACTGCAAAACCCAGGATGCTATTGGCATTTGACACTGAGAAGGGTAGAATGCACATGGAATTTCTCCAAGCACAAGTGCCAGACCCAAAGGTAATCACCGATTACAAAAGGGCAACTTTTGAATTCCAGACTCAGGACGTGCATCCAGCTGATCAAATGGATCTGCACAGGAAAACTGGAGAAATGGTTTTCTCCACGTTGGCACATGCTTCCACTACTGCCTCCAGGTTACAAGTGTCTTTGAATAACATCTAGACGCAGTTGAAGCTGGAGAAAATATCATCCTTTTCCAAGGATAACAAGATTAAGACGTTGGAGGAACTGGTCCGCAAGATCGGGTATGATCCCTTGAATGTGAAAGTAGTTGAGGAGATGATCAAGACAAAAAATCACGACATAGCATCTTTGAGGAAACAATTGAAGCTGACAACAAAAGTAGACTCACAGGCAAAGGAAATAGCGGAGACAGAAGGAGAAAAATATGAGATGCTTAAGTTGATCATGGAGCAGAATGCACAATTGAAAGAAATGGAAGCTGAAATGGAGAAGCTAGTGAAAGAGAAAGAACAGTCAAAACCCATGGAAGTCATTCCATTGAGTGCAGTTCCACTCTCAGGAGTGAGCATGGCGTCACTAGCAGAAATTCCATTGGCAAACCCACTGATGTCTTTGGAAAAGACTATTGAACTGGCTAAGTCTATGGAAGAGATGAATTTGCAGGAAACAGAGATTAGTAGGCTTAAAAAGGAGATTGAGAACCTCCAGGAACTCAAATCTTCTTACCAAACCAACTACTCCAAGGAAAAACAAGTGTTAGATCATCTCAAACAAGAGTTACAACAGCTCCGAAAACGAACAGTGGCAGGCAAAACACTGGCCGAAGTCAAAGAAAGTGTCTGGACAGACATCACCAAGTATATGAATGAAATATGGCCAATGATACAGATTATGTTTGAGAAAAATGAATTGGTACAAAGAAGTAAACAAGCCATCGAGAAGATTCGATCAGAACTGGGACAGATGCCCATAGAGGCTAATGAAATCATCAAATTCCTGAATTCTAAAACCAGAGAGGAGCTAGAAGATCTGAGAATTGAGGATAGAACGGAGAGCATCCTTGAGGTCAAGAGAGTCCTGACCAAGAGAGGACTAATGCTACAGCTAGAAGAAAAGGTTTAGGCTATGGACCTAGGGGTGCAAAGGGTTTTCAGCAAGATTGAGGCTCTATAGAAGAAGGGGCTTCCTGGTTTGAAGGTGATAAATGAAAAATTGATGACTCTCCCCGATTACAAAAAGAGACTAGCAGATGTGGCTAAGGATAGTTCAAAATTTTCAAGAATTCAAGGCAATATCACTGGCAAGGCATTCCTAGATGCACTACAGTTGGACATCAGCATACAACATGAGATTCGATACATCTTCATCATCAAGCCTACTTTTTCCAAGTACACAGAGATGGATGAAGTCTACCGAAGGTTACTCAAAGTTAGCGTTCCCAGTCATCTTCGATGGGAAGAGATTTGCAACCTGATCGAGTAGTCGATGAGCTGTGCCAACCCAGTCAGTTATCCAGTTAGATGAGGTCGTGCGGAGGCCTCACCAACGGTTCACCCAGAAGAAAACATGAAGTTTTGACACATCATCAAACATTTTCCTAGATTTTTGTAATTTGTTAAGTTAGTTAAGCTAAAAATAGATTTACCACGTCCTGATCTTTAATGACAGGATCGTTTGTAATTTTGGGTTATAAATACTTCACTTTTTGAAGTATTAAGGGTTGATCCTTACGCCCTTCGAGTTACCAGACCGTAATATTTTTCAAGAGATATTCCATTAATACAAAGAGGCATTTCCACAGGTTTCTTGCATGTACTCATTGGTGATGTTTTCCTTTCTAAGTTAAATGTTATTCTCTCTTAGTTATCGCACTGTTTTCTAAATCTAATCTTTGAAAGTAACGAACTTTGTAGGCTTTATCTTTGTATACCCTGTTTTTGACTTTAAAAGATTTTAGTGTTTCATATTCTGATTTTATGATAAAGAAATTCTTAACTGCTTCTTTGTTGTAATTGACATTCTTGCCTTTTTGGCTATTCCTCATTTATGCTGCTAAAAGAATCCAACGATTGCATTATCTCACCCTATGAAATGTTTCTTTGTTTTCTGGTTTAGATTTCATTTCATGATACAGACCCCATAGCCCAATGGATGTGTAAAGCTCTCTCAGCCAACCCAACGAAAAAGACAACAAACAAAACCAACATATTTTACTTACCTAGCCTAATATTTTAAATTTGAAACATATCTAAATCATACAGAGAGACCCCTCTCTGAAGCTGGTAGGGCTAGATCCCATCTTCGAAGTGGTTGGATAAAGTTACCTCCCGTAGATTTCTTCGTTTCTGACAACCTCTTGGAAATTTATAGAGTGTTAACACTACCATTGAGGGTTTCTTGGGTGTGCGAGAGCGATTTTCCTCAAGAGAGACAAGCTCGAGACCCAACTTGCTATACTCAGACCTCGTCGGGGACATGCACTGAAAACGATCAAGAGTAGCCTGCTCTGAAACCACTGATCCGGATTATTTTCGGCACGAAATGAGAGCGGAGATATATCAAAGAAATGCACAGAGATATTGCAAGAGAGACAACAATATAATAGAGATACAGTGGAAATAAAACAAGAGTCATAGATATACAGTAACACACGATTTCTATTAACAAAATAAATGTACAGAGACTGTAAAATACAGAGTGAAAGACTCGCTAGAATGGTGGTAGATTATCTCTGAGAAGAGATGTGACGGCTACTCGCATATGTGAGAAGATGATCATTACAATGAGGCTCTAAGGGCCTTTTTAATATAAGTAAAATCCAAAACCCTAACCCCGGAAGGTGAAAAGCCAAAAGGTTTGTGGGCCCCGATGGGGGTAGTTGATGCATCAACTTTCCAGGGGCGTAACTTTTGCATACGATCTCCGTTTGGGGCGCTCGATAGCTCATTGGAAAGATATATCCTAGAACTACAAATTTTTGGTGAGAAACATGATCTATGATCCATTTTGCTCCCCGTTTTCTCAAAAAACATCATTTAGGGCCTCAAAATAGCCCTAGAAGTTAAAAACTGCTAAAAATAGTAAACTACTAAAATTGCCAAAAAAATGTTTTGGGCCAGTTGGAGAAGGTGGGTGGCCACCGATATCCACCTAGATCAGGTTCACAGGAAGTATAACCTAAGAATCAAGAAGGCTAATGAGAACTCTCCAAAGAAGGCTGCTGAAACCAAGAAAACCTCAGAAAACCTCCCCAAGAAAACCCCTGAGTGTAATGACGTTGAATCTCTTGTGCAAAAAACTTCAAAAATCCTTAAGAGAACAAGTCAAACAAAAGTTTCATCAACCATTCAAACAGGTGCACCTATCCATAGAGTTTCTATCGATAAATCAAAAGTACAAAGTTTAAACAGAACCATCGTTCCTTTCAGCCTAGAAGGGGAACTAGCAAAATTGAAGACTCCTATTCCCTTATCTGAGCTGATGAATAAGAACACTTATAGGTCTCAGGTGATGAAATATTTAAGCATCGAACCTGATATAGGTACCAAATCCTTGGATGTTGGATCTGTACACCACTCTGACACAGTAAACCTTGTCGATGATCGACCTGAGCTCATGTTCGATCCTAAAGTTGACGGTCAAACTGATAATGGCATTGTGGATCCTTTTTACATCAACCTAAATATCCATGATATGATATTACACAACACTATGCTGGATTCGGGTGCCTCTCACAACCTAATCCCCAAAGCCATGATGGAAAAGTTGGGACTCGAGGTCACCAGACCCTACAAAGATTTGCATTCTTTCGACTCCAACAAGGTCAAATGTATAGGCTTGATTAAAGACTTATGCATCACCTTGGCTCAAATTTCGGTGAAATGTTTGGTGATGGACATCATCGTGGAAGATATTCCCCCCAAGTATGGTATGTTTCTATCAAGTTCTTGGGGAGATAAATTGAGAGGAACCCTGCAGCTAGATATGTCCTACACCACCATTCTAGTTTTCGGTCAACAGAGAAGACTTTACAGAGAAACACTAATGAAATATATGCTCAGTATCCAGAAAAAGCCACACAATTACCCACTATACTTTTCACACTCTGATCTGGATTATTTTATCCTATACAACGATGGTGACCTTGAAGAACAAATTGCACAACTGGAGGATGATGCACCTGATTCAAAGGATGATAAAGCTTCTGCCGAAGTGAGAAACCCCATGGTTGAAGAAAATGAGAAACTGCCAGCAGAATTCTAGAGCATGGACTTTGATGGTACTGTGAGTAAAGAAGGAGATGGGGCCAGAGTGTGGATGCATAACGACAGATCAAAGTAATCCAAGAATCATTCCTATAAACTGAACTTCCAATGTACTAACAACATAGATGAGTACGAGGATTTAATGCTCAGCCTGAAATTATTAAAGAAAGTTGGTGCTAAGAAGATAATGGTAAGGGGTGATTCTAAATTAATTATCAAGCAAATCAAAGGTGAGTATGCAGCAAAACATCCTAGACTTAGAGCCTATAGAAACATTGTTTTGGATGCTCTCCAATGCTTTACTGAGGTTGATTTGCAAGTGATGCCTAGAGGATAAAATATACTCACAGACAGACTGGCCAAGTCGACAGCTACCTGTAAAATCCCTTTACGTCCCACTCGCAAGTACATAGTGGAGGTGAAGTGCAGACCAATGGTTCCTGACAATATCAGATACTGGCAGGTATTTGGAAATGACGATCAAATTGAATATTTCCTGCAATGTAAAAATGATTTCGAATGTATGAACATAGATTTAGAACAGGATGAAGAAGTTGTAAATAAATCTATTTTTGGGAATGGTAGTGTAAATACAATAGATACTGAAGAAATCAATGAAAACGATGAAGATTCTGATATCCTGCAGTTGAAAAATAATGTGTTACCTAGAGGTTTAGTTTCGTTGGAAGACTTGTTTGATTTTAACGATGTATCCAAAAAAACAAAAATTGAATCTAGCAATAAAGAGGTTGAAGACTACAACATAGGAACAGAAGAAAACCCCAAAATGATAAAACTGTCTAAATTACTGCCACCAGAGAAAAAAAGCAAATACATTGAACTTTTTAAGGAATATATAGATGTTTTCACCTGGGGCTACGAGGACTTAAAATCCTATGACACAAGCATCATACAACACCAGATTCCCATAAAAGAAGAACATAAACCTTTCAAACAGAAAATTAGGAGAATTAATCCCAAGTTGCTTCCCTAATAGAGAAAGAAATCAAGAATATGTATGATGCCAATATTATAGTCCCCTTGAGGTTTTCCAAATGGGTTTCTAATCTAGTTCCAACCAGGAAGAAAACTGGAGATATCAAGCTCTGTATAGATTTCAGAAATTTGAACAAAGTCTCCCTCAAAGACAATTACCCTTTACCCAAAATGGACCATATTTTACAAAGGGTGGTCAGATCTAGTAGGATCTCTTTACTGGATGGTTTCTTTGGTTACAACCAAGTCCTGGTCCACCCAGAAGATCAAGAGAAGACAACTTTTACCACACCCTGGGGCACCTTCATGTGTGTGAAGATGCCTTTCGGTCTGATGAACGTTGGAGCTACTTTCCAAAGAGAAATGGATATTTCCTTTGTGGATGAGACTGGGAAATTTATAGTCATTTATCTGGATGATGTAACTGTCTACTCCAAATCTGACAAAGAACATTTGTTGCACCTCAGACGGGTGTTTGAGAAATGCAGGAAATTTGGGATTTCATTAAATCCTAAGAAAATCCTTTTCGGGTTAGAGGAAGGTAAACTGTTGGAACACATAATCTCAAAAGATGTAATTATGATAGATCCTAGCACGATAGAAGCTATCTAGAAGGTGGAACACCCTAGGAACATCAAAGAACTGCAATCTTTCATTGGCAAAATAAATTTCCTTAGAAGATTCATACCAAACTTGGCCGAGCTTCTCAGGAATATTACCAATATGTTGAAAAAGGACACAAAAATCAAATGGAACGTCGACTCCAAATAGTCATTTGAGCAAGTGAAACATGCGCTCACCCAATCTCTAGTTTTGATTAGCCCAGAATATACCAAAGACTTTTATCTTTTCTCTTTTGCGTTTGAGCACACTATAGCAGTAGTATTGTTGCATAAACACAGTGAAGGGTACGAGCAACCTATAACCTTTTTCAGCAAAGCTTTAAGAGATGCAACGTTGAATTATAACATTATGGAGAAACAAGCCTTAGCCCTGGTAAAGGCTATAAAATATTTTATGGTCTATATTCTTCATTCTCACACAATCGCCTATGTTCCTAATGCTATGGTGAAGGATATTCTGACCCAGGATAATCCGGATGGAAAAAGAGGAAAATGGATTGTGGTCATTCTGGAATACGACATCGAGATAAAATCTACTAAACTGATCAAAGGATAGGGTTTGGCCAAACTGATGGCTGAGTCTAGTTTCCATGTTTTAGATATTAAATTTTTGGCTGTAGTAGACAGACCGAAAGAGAAGGCAACTCCAAACATAAAAGAGGCATTCTTAAATTCCCCTTGGTACGCAGACCTCATTTTTGTACTCCAAAATTTACAGGATCCTCCAGGTTTGACTAAGACCAAAGCTAGATTTATTAAATTGAAAGCATTGAAATTTTGTATTTTGGAAGGCAAACTCTATTGGAAAGATCCTGGTGGTATCTTTCTTAACTGCTTGTTAAAAGATGAAGCTAACAAAGTTCTTCAATTTTTCCATGCAGGAGACTGTGGTGGGCACCTGAGCTAGAAGACCACAGCTAATAAGATTCTGAGAGATGGATTTTACTGGCCTACTCTGTTTACCGACGTTCACCAGAAGGTTAATTCTTTCCACCAATGTTAGATTGTTGAAGGGAAAAGAAAACTTATGCCACTCCCAATGAAACCCATCTCTGTAGAATCTCCTTTCCAATAGTGGGGGCTAGACTTCATTGGTGAATACATCCTCCCTCTTTGGCCCAACATAAATGGATCCTCATGGCCACAGAATACTTCACCAAGTGGATTGAGGTTGTACCATGCAGGCAAGCTACTGACTCTATCATCATCAAGTTTTTAGAAACTAACATTTTGTCTCATTTTGGATGTCCTAGAAAAATTGTAACTGATAATGCAATGGATTTCAGATCCAAAAGGCTCATAGATTTTTGTAATCAATATCATATTACTTTGGGACACTCAATGACATATTATCCATAGGGAAATGGGCTAGCTGAGTCTTCTAACAAAAGTCTGGTGAACATCCTCAGAAAGACACTGCAGGAAAATAAGAAATTGTGGCATAATAAGTTGGTTTTCGCACTCTGGGCTGACAGGATTAGCACCAAAAGATCGATTGGTATGTCTCCATACCAATTGGTGTATGGCATTGAGGCAATTTTTCCCCTTTCACTAGGAGTTCCGGTCATGAAACTATTGCAGGAAACACAAGAAGAACCAAACGATGTCCAACGAAGAATAAATCAAATGATCCACCTAATGCAATATAGAGAAGAAGTCTACAACAAAACTCAAGTGATCCAGGAAAATATTAAAAAGATTTATGACAAGAGAACCAAAGAGGATAACTTTGAATTGAGTGATCTAGTTTTGAGGTGGGACTCCAGAAATGAAGATAAAGGTAAACATGGGAAGTTCGATATCTTGTGGAAGGGTCCTTACACCATTCAGGCCTTCAAAGGAAATAATGCTTTCCTACTTGCAAATCGTGACGGATTAGACCTGCCAGAGGGACCCATAAATGGCAGGATGCTGAAGCATTACTTGCCACCTCAATAGAAAGATCAAATTTCCATTCCATTGTATATATCATTTCTTTCACAAGTCTTTTAGGTGTAGGTTTTTTTGTCCAGGTGTTTGAAGCCCGCGGAGAAGGCCCTAAGACATTGAATAATGCCATCAAAGTTTCAAAAGAAAGTAGGTCAGGCAGCAAAAGAAACTCTAGAGGAAGTCTTTCAAGACAACAAGAAACATGATTCTTGGCATCTCGCAAGGAGGATACCATCCCCAGGTGGAGCCACTATTATAACGCTATAATTTATAGGATCAATTGTTGATTGTATTTTTGTTCCCTTTAGTGTTTTTGATTTGCAGAGACTACTACTTTAAGAAAAAGAAAATGAGAAAAGAATAAAAGAGGGCATAAAAGAAATTAAATGAAGCCCCATGCAATAACAATGGCTTGGTCCATATAGTTTAAGCATGCACAAGTCCTTTTAAATTGATGTTGATAGTCTTAGTGAATAAGCCTGACTAAACTGTCTAATCTTAGTCAAGATGATAGGTTAGTTAGTGAATAAATTTGACCAAACAGTCTAATATTGGTCAAATATCCCCTAGGTAGAGTATTTTCTTAGTCCAACAGTATAAGCTGGGCTAAAGGTGCAAATGATGTAGGGTGGGACATAGGTTAAAAAATTTCTTTTCAATAAATATGTATGATGATTGATGAAAAATGCAAGATTTTGGATGATGAAGTGTTTTTCTAATCCCATGGTGATAAAGAGAAGAAGCAACGGTGCACAAAACCCATAAAAATTCATTAAGCCTAAGTCCCACACCATATGTTGAATTGTGCCTCGGAAAGTTAAAGCTCGGGCCTAGATCTACGACTGAGCGGTGAGTGCCCAGATCTACGTCTTTGAAAATATTTCGGACCCCCTC
>SNQJ01S0061327.1:11784-29122 GCA_010110895.2 Picea sitchensis | reverse complement strand
CCCCCCCAACCATTCTACTTTTAATGGAGGGGGGAGGGGGGTCCGACATGATGTTAAACCATGCGCCCAGATCAACGGCTGATCTGTCTGCGCCTAGATCAATGATCATGAAGGAATCTTGGACCACCCCCCCCGACTATTCTACCTTTAACTGAATGGGGGGGTCCAAAATGAAACAAATCTAGGCGGGCCCCATCGCAACATGGCATCACCTCATTGCGTCCCAACTCCCCCTCTCCAAAGTTTTACTGCCTATCATCATTACAATTCACCACCACCCTCTGCAATTTCCATGTCATGACCCCGTCAACATGTCCCATCCATTTAATTGTTACATGTCATATATTTTCCGTTCGTCTTCCAATCACTAATGCACACATTGACCAGAGGTACACTTCAGACGTCCTTCATCCTGCACTCTCACTCTCTAAATGACCCGTTGGCCATTTTTGACTGGCCACATACCCATTGTCCATGTGACCTGTCCTTGTTCGCCCAAATGGATATCTATCCACTCAAATTCAACCCCATTTCGGTCGTCTCCCATTCCATTCACATTCCCTGCGTATCAAGAAATTCATTTTCCTCTGCCTTTGCAATGCCTCACCCAACCAAAACCATTACTGCTAACATTTTGTTTAAATTGCAGGTACTCTTCACAGCAATGGTGCCAAAATCCAAGAAAGCAAAAGCCAGGGAAAATCCTTTCCTCCCACCTCCTGTTGACCTCGACAAGATCCCATTGGCCGACAAAGATCATATGATATCGGATACAAGGTGCGAAGTTGATTTCACAGAGTTGTATTCATGGCTCAAAGAAATTTTCTTAGATCATAGCGATGAAATCGGGCTATGGGAGTCCAATCTTCCTTTATATCATTTTCCCCAGGTCCATCATTTCCCTAAATTTACCCTCAAATGCCAGGGTCATTACCTTCTTGACCAGAGAGCCATAGTCTCGTCATCAGGAGAAACTCTGTTCTTCATCACACCAGAGGCCATTGATTAGATGATGCAGATACCCATAAATGAATTTGCATCCCCTTTCAATCTCGAAATCATAACAGAGTTATACCAGAAATTATCTTTTCCTCAAAGAGCCTAGATATTTGAATTTTTTCTCCCACAGGATGCTCAGTTCCCCAAATCAAATCCCCCCCTATCCTTCCTCCCTATTCTTAGAAAAGGGAAACCAAGTCATTTCATCACTCTGTTGTCTGCTTGGTTATTTTTCATACGCATGGGTGGATGAGCCTATATTGGGTTTTTTTTCCATTTTCTCCACCGAGGAAAAATCCACCACTCAGTTCGACTACAACACTTTCCTGGCGGAGAACATTCACGAGCAATTTTCACAGTTAGCCACATAGGTCATGTTCCAGTACTCATCCATCCTGGCTTACATGTTTGTCTTTTTTCAGGCGGATAGGTTCTTTTTCTCGATGCAGAAGATGGACAAGGAAGGAAAACCTCAAGCAGTCACATTATGGACGATGTTGCTCAGGAGAAACTCCACTAAGTTCACTTTAAACAATTCATTGAATTATTTTATCATCCAGTTGTAGGCATGCTTAGTGGAAGACTTGAGCCGAGAATAAATGAAGAAATTCAAAGAGTTTTGCACCTTTTAGATCTGGCAAAGACTGGATATTGGTTTCTATACCAGAATCACACAGAGATCAGAGTGTATGGGTGCAGACTAACTCCATACAAGTTTCCTAAGTATGTGCCTATTTGAATATTCGCACTGGAATATATTCGTCAGATGATAAACTCAGATGACATCCATTTTGTGTCTCTGAAGAAAAAACAACAAATGAGGATCAAAGGACAAATAGGCCCATTTATCTGCAACAGTCGAGCTGTTGGGGAAGAGGCAAAGAAATTGTTGAAGGAGATGAAATTCAACACTAGTTTTATTTGGATATATGACCCCAGTGGGATCATTGCATAGATGAGTTCCAAGAAAAAAATTTCACCCTATGCCCACATCCTCAAGCCAGAAATCGAAAAATATGTGAACCAGACAGAATGGGAAGTAAATACTCTAGTAGATACAGAACCACATGAATATCTTTCAGTATCTATATCACCGATTGCTACTCCTCAGATACCCAAGGAAAAAAGGCCAAGAAAGGATGACTCACCTTCAATCACTGAGGTATCAACAACAAAATTCCGAGTATACAACAAGAAACCCAAAACCACTCCTGCTACTCACATTTCTAGTGAGGAAGAGCCCTACTCTGTCACAGTGATTGAGAGAAGATAGCAGGTGGTGTCAACTTCTTCTTTGAAGAAGCAGACATAAATAGTTGTGACCACCCAAACTCCACAAGTATCTGCACCTTTAAGCATCTTTGAGAAAAATGATATGATTAAAAAAAAGAACCAGATGCTGACTGATAACACTTACTCCCAGTTCTGGAAGAAAACTTCCACAACACAGCACAGACTATTTTCATCCCTTGATACATACAAAGGAATAATGCATTTGGCATTCTTGCAAGCACAGTTGCCTCACCCCAAAGAGATCACTAACTACAAGAGGTCAACTATTGTTTTTGACACTAAACAAGTCCATTCAGCTGACCAGATGGATTTGCACAGACATACTAGAGAAATGGTTTTCTCCACATTAGCACATGCTTCCTCTACCGTAGCTAAGTTACAGGTGTCTTTAAGAAATGTTTATACCCAATTGAAGTTGGATAAGATATCCTCTTTTGCAAAGGATAATAAAATAAAATACTTAGAGGAGTTGGTGCTTAAGATTGGGTACGATCCCTCGAATGTTAAAGAAATAGAGGAAATGTTGAAGAAAAAGAATGCTGACATTGCATCTTTGAGAAAACAATTGAAATTTCCACCAACAGAGGATTCACAAGCTAAAGAGGTAGTTGAAGCTGAAAACGAGAAAGAAGAATTACTGAAGCTTATCATGCAGCAGAACGCACAGCTCAGAGAAATGGAGATAGAGTTGGAAAGATTATTGAAAGAAAAGGAACAAATGACACCAATGGAAGTCATCCCATTGAGTGCAATTCCCATTGCAGGAGTAATTACAATAGCAGTTCCAACAACCACTACAACAGAAATTCCATCAGCAACCCCATTGACAATGCTGGAAAAAACTGTGGAGCTAGCAAAGTCCATGGAGGAAATGAATTTGCAAGAGACAGAGATTAATAGGTTGAAAAGGGAGGTTGAAAATCTCCAGGAACTCAAATCCTCTTTCCAAACAAGATATAATGTTAAGAGATAGGCAACAGAGAAGCTTAAGAAGGAAATACAACAGCTGCAGAAACAAACAATGGTAGACAAGACATTAGTAGAGGCTAAGGAAAACATATGGACAGATATTGAAAAATCCATAAATTTAATTTGTCCCATGGTGCAAATCATGTTCGAGCAACATGATCTGGTGTTAAAAAGTAGGCAAGCCATTGATAGGATAAGAACAGAGCTGGGTGGGATGCCCTCAACGGCCAATGAGATCATCCAATTTCTGAACTCCAAAATCAAAGAAGAGCTAAAAGAATTGAATGTCGAAGATAGAACAGAGACCATCCTCAAGGTAAAAAGAGTATTGACTAAAAGAGGATTGATGTTACAGTTGGAGGAAAAGTCTCAGAACATGGACATTGGAGTTTAGAGATTTTTTAGCAAGAAATAAGCCTTATAGAAAAAGGGTCTTCCTGATATACTTGTCCTAAATGATAAACTAATGACTCTGTCCGATTACAAGCAAAGGATTGCAACCATGGCCAAAGACAGTTCCAAGTTTTCAGGGATACAGGGCAACATCACGGGCAAAGCATTCTTGGAGACTCTGCAGCATGACCTTACCATTCAACAGAAGATCAAATATGTCTTCATAATCAAGCTGAATTTTTCTAAATACACCGAGATGGATGAAGTTTATCGCTAGTTATTGAAATTTACCATCCCAAGCACACAGATATGGGATGGGCTATGCGATTTGATTGAGTAAAGGCAAAGAATCATCCATCTCAGCATCCCTCTCACCGTCCAGCTCAGTGTACAACACGGTTGAGGTCATCCGAATGAATCAACAACGGTCTTCCCTGAAATTAGCATGAGATATTCAACACATCATCATCAATTACTGCATTTCCGCATCTTGTTAGATTAGTTAGTTAGACTCAGACTCTTTCACGTCCTGATCATTAATGACAGGGTCGTTGTAATTTTTATTATAAATATTTCTCACTTAGAAGTAGGAGGGGTTCTTGATCTTTACACCGGAGCATGCTCTTGTTGCTGTAATTTATATCAAGAATTTATTCCAATAATACAAAGAGAAGTTTCACAGGATTACCATGTGTCAAATTGTTGGTGAAGTTCCCTGTGTCTGCGTACAAGCTTTTTCTTTCTCAGTTATCATATTGTCTTTCAAAAATCTAATCTATAAAAGAAGTTAAAGTTTCATAATTTACCATTGTGTACTCTGTTCTTAATCTTTTACAGATTTAAATGTTTTTCCTCTGCTGTTATAATAAAGAAATTCTTAAATGCTTTTTTGTTTTAACTGATATCTCACCTTTTCATCAATACACCATTTTTATTTCTAAAGAATCCAGCATTAGCACTATCTCTTCCTATGAAACGAATCTTGTAAAGTTGTCTTTAACTTCTATCTTTTAAAAATAGACCCCATATCCCAATGGAAGTGTAATTGATATTCAACCACTTCATTCAAAAAAAATACCAACAACTCGGTTATATTCTTTCTAACTAGCCAAAAATCCTTGAAAACTCAAACAAATCTAGAACTCACAGAGAGATCCCTGTCTGAAACTGGTAGGGCTAGCTTCCAGTTTCGAAGCGGATGGTTAAGGTTACCTCTGATAAGTTTCTTCGTACCTCATAACAAACTTTGGGAATTTACAGAGTGATAACAGGTTCACAGAGAGATAATACATATTTCTACCTTAAACATTCAATACAAAACTCAGTCATAGACATATAAAAATTTTCAATCATCATTTCCATTTTAATACACGGAGTATGAAAATACTTATCAGAAAACTAGAAATCACGAAGAGACTATTGAAAGGGGTTCCTGTTTCCACCCAAACATAGGCACAACCACTCTTGAAAGATTTACCGCTAGCCACCCCCGAGCTAGAACACGATGCTCTAAGAGAGACTCTTTCTTCTTACTCAACGACAGTCAGGGATGAAGGTTACTCGCCTCCTCCCACAGGATCTTCGCTGTCGGTTTTCTTTGTACCAAGCAAGGGGGTCTACACGAGTACTTCCACAGTCACTCATCAACCTCGTTTATTAGCTTGTAACAAAAACCCTACCAACCACTTCTTGCACCTAGAATGAGATTATTTCTCAGTTCTTCCTCGAACCAGAGAGTCACAAGTGATCTCTTATCTTCTGGAGATTAGTCTCTCCACTATGCTTCCTCGCAGATCTGCCTCTGCCCATGGATTACCTCTTTTCTTTCCTTACTCAACAAGCTTGCATGGGTCTGAATCCCCAGATTGTGTTCAGGTCTGGAAGTCTTGAAAATGGGTACTCTACCCCATATCCTCATTAACTCTTGAGGAGGAATCCTCCAACTACCACTCTGACCTGTAATTATTTTATGGGTCAGAGAACTATTCTGGGTCTGAGCCATTAATTTCAGTAAGGTACTGTTTNGTCATCTCAACCATTTTTGGTTCTCCTCACCATCTCTCTCATAACATACATGGTCTATTTTGGCAAACCCCCCTTTCAACAGTTACTCAACACTTATCCATTTTCTATTAATAACAAAAAATGCACACATTGACCTCTTATACAAAGGTTCATCAAATCAAACATTAACACATATCTATTATGTCATAATCTCTTGGCTAGTAATAGTTATATTTACAAACTAGGGGAAATAGGGGTATTACAATCCCCTTGCTGGCACAAGGGCAGACCTAGGATTCAACTCTAATAGTGCACCAACAAGCCCTAACTACTGGCCCTTTCAGCAACACTTGCAAAGAAGATGCAAAGTCACCTGAAGTAGAAATAGGGGGTTGCAGGAGACACGTGTCTACAACTATAGGAAATGAAAGTGGAATCAAGGAAATCATACTAGGAGATCAGACTATTCTTCCCAAACATAAACCTACTTCACACAGTTATAGATCAGATCTAGCATACTAATGAAATAAAAATATATCATAGAGCAAAAGAACACAACATCAATCACACATAACAACAAGATGTATGTGGTTCACCCTCTCCCTAGGCCTACGTCCACAAAACTGTGCTTTATAATATATTAGTTGAAAGAATACAGTCCTATCTGTGCTCTTAGCTATCAGATATTCTCTCTTTCTCTTTTCTCTTTTCCTCCCTTCCCTTCACACCCAGCTGCAGGGTTGATATTCGCACCCAGTTGAAGATATTACAACACAGACTTCCCTCTCCACACAATACTTTTTTCTCAGAAATAACAATAGTCACTCATCATCACCCACTCGAACCCATATCAAGTCCTCTTGACCTTTATTTATACATTAGGATAGCTCACCGATAGCCTTAGGCTGAATCCTAGGTGTCTAAAACCCTAGATACCAAAACCCTAGGTGTCTAAAACCCTAGGTCAACTTTACCTGTGTTTTCAGGGCTTCACCAACATGTCTTTCCTTCCTTCCTGCGAGGTGCTCCAAAGCATATACCAGTGAATTTTTTCACTTGCTGAGTTGTCCACGATCTGTCTTCCTTGCTGATTTGTCTTCCTCGATATCCTCATCCAGTGGCTTGCTTTATCTTACTTCGCTTTGTCTTTTTTTCTCTTTTGCTCACTTTGACCCAGTATCAGTCACTGTGTCGTCCGAGCAGTTCGTATTTCGTCTTTTTTTCTTTAATATTCACTTAATTTTAGAAACAAGGGCCAACATCCCCCCGACACTCACTTGTGACTCGTCTCAAGGCAATCTGATCTAAACCTTCTTCTTTTCTTCAGCTGTAGACTGGGCAACACAGTCTGTACTTTATGCTATGTTCCTCGCCATTGTGTGCAGGTTGTCTTTTCTGTGTCTGGTACCTAGTTTCAACTACACTTGGTACCTAGACCCTTATCCTTCTATTTTTACCGAGAGATGCGAGGCAACTGGTTGTCATAGTACAATTTTAACCGGCTCCCATTCACCAATCCTTCCTTCCATTCTCCATTCAAAGTATTCAACTGCGCAACTCATCTTTCCGTGACATAGGCAACCTCATACAACCCCATCCAATGTGTTCTGAACTTCCATGGATGCTTCATGAACTTGCTATCGTATACCAATACTAGATATCCTTTCTTAAATTCTTTCTTCTTGATATTCCTATCATGGTAGTCCTTTTCTCGTTCCTTATGGACTTGCTAATGGAATCCTGTAATAAATCGGTCTTCCTCTAATTCGACCAACTGCACAAGCCTCTCTTGGATAGCGCTAGTGTCATCCATATCTGTAAAGGTTGTGATTATTAAACTAGGGACCAAGTATTCCATTAGGACAACTGCTTCTAAACCATAAACCATCTTGAAGGGGGTCTGCATTGTCATCTTCTTACAAGTGGTTCTATAGGCCCATAATACTGTTGGTACTCTCAAATCCCAGTCATCCCTATTCACACTGCAAATATTTGTCAGCGCTGTCTCCAAGATCTTGTTGAAAGCTTTGACCTTCCTATTTGCTTGTGGGTGGTAAGGTGAGCTCTTCTGATGGTGAACTCTAAATTCTTGAGTTAAGGCTTCAGTAGTCTTATTAATAAAATGTGTACCTTGATCACACATGAGGGTATTTGGGCATCCAAACCTGGTTATGATATCATCAAATATGAAACGCACAGCTGTAGTTTCACTACAGTCCTTAACTACCCTTTCTTATGCCCATCTGGTCAAATACTCTATCGCAGTGATGATGTATCTAGCTCCTATGCACTTCCCTGGTGGGTTTATAGGTCCCACGAAGTCAATAGCCCATTTCTTAAATGCTTATAAGGTTAGATAGGGTGTTAATGGCATGTCATATCTTCTGGATGGTTTCCCAACTCTTTGGCATACATTGCAGGCTCTGTAGTAGTCTTTAGCATCTCTGTGTAAAGTAGGCCACTAGAGGCCAACTTGAAGAACCTTATGCATTGTTTCTTTTCCTACATAGTGTCCTCCTGTGATGCCTTCATGAGATTTTTCTAAAATCAATGGTTTTTCTATTTCCATGACACATCTCCTTGGGATCTCATCAGGTCCCATCTTATATAGTTGTCCAGCTATAAGTGAAAAATTTGCAGCGTGCACTACCATTTGTTTCTTCTGGGTGATTGTATATTCACTAGGTGCCATTCCTGTTGACAGGAACTGGACTATATCGATGAAGTGTTCATCAACCTTTCTAATGGCCAACAACTATGCATCCAACAATGTATCCTCCAAGCTAGTAGGTTCCTCTCCATGTTCCAACCTCAACAAGTGGTCAGGTCCCTTGTTCATTCTCCCTAGCTTAACCACGATCTCAAAATCATATTCCTGAAATAGCATAAGCCATCTACATATTCGTCCCCCCAACATTGGCTTGTTGACTAGGTATTTCAGCGTGGAGTGATCAATGAAAATTTTAAGGTGTCCTCCTAATAAGTAGTGACGAAACTTCTGCAATGCATACACCATGGCTAAGCCTTCTCTCTCAGTGGTGGTGTAATTTATCTCAGTTGTTGATAGCTTCCTTCTAGCAAAGGCTAATGGGTGGTCAATATCTCCTGCTCCTAGTTGTGCTAACACTGCTCCTAATGAAATAGAAGATGCATCAACATGCACATGAAATTCCTTTCTCAAATCTGGGAAAACCAGACTAGGCGCAGTAACCATTTTTTGTTTTAGTATGTTGAAGCTTTATTGGCATTCTTTTGTCCATTGAAACTGACAATGTTTCTTCAAAATATTCTCCATGGGTGTTGTGATCTGTGTATAGCCTTTAATGAACTTCATGTAGTATCCAGTATGTCCCAGCGTAGTGCATAACTGTTTAACTGAAGTATGAGGGGGTAAATCAACTATAATGGCAATCTTAGATGGATCTACCAACAATCCCTTCTTACACACAATATGGCCTAGCAACACTCCAAAGGGTGAAAAGAAGATGCACTTCTTCAAGTTCAGGGAAATCTGACATTTCCTACACTTATCCAACATTAGTCTTAAACATTCAATATGATTGTGCAATAAGCTAAAAATGGTCCAATCATCAAAGCATACTTCCATAAATTTATGTAAAAACTCATTGAATGCTTCGACCACCACCCTAGAAAAGATGGTTGGTGCATTTTTCAATCCACATCATTGTATACTGGTAGGATCCCCATTTTGTGGAAAAATTGGTCTTATGGCGATCTTCTTTGGCAATCCTGATCTGATGATATCCTAAAAAGTCGTCTGTAAAATAATATACCTTCTGTCCTCCTAAATTATCTAACACTTCGTCAGTAAATGGTGTAGGGAATGGGTCATGTAAACATGCATCATTCAGCTTCCTGAGATCTACGCAGATCCTAATTTCTCCAGTCTTCTTATCCTGTACCACCATAGGGCTAATCCATTCTGACTCTTCAACATGTTCTATGATTCCTGCTTCAAACATTATGTCTAGTTCAATCTTCACTTTCTCCTTATATTTAGTGTTCAATCTATAAGGTCTTTGTTTAACCGGCCTTGCATCTAGTTTCAAGGGGATCTTCATATCTCCCATGGGCCCTTTAATGCCCTTCATATTAGTGAACTTGGTTGTAAACAAGTATTGATATTCGTGCAGTAACTCTGTGATCTTATCAATAGTAGCATCATCCCAGTAATATCCAACATCTGCAAGCTTATGTGCCTGCTTTGTTCCAATATTAACTTTCTTGATTTTGATTGGTTGTTCAATAAAAGGTAATTCGACTCCTGGTCCTTCTATATTTCTTTGTCCTTCTATTTCTACGATGTTCACCTTCCTAGGATCATTGTCTTCATCGACATTGATATTGTAACATCCTTGCAATTTTTGAAGAGGTACAGTCCATTCATCTTCTTCTTTCTCCACAGGGGGGCTGGGGGCTTTTTCAAATACTTTTTGTCTTACCACCTGTAAATCTTGATCTACCATAGGGTACTGAATTTCAAATAAGAATGTAGCTACGAAGTTATGTGTCATACCTTGCCAATCTGTAGTGGTGAGGTGCAGTTTTGCTTCAAGGTACCAGTTGATAGGCATTGTGTATTGATGAATTTATGCACCCATAGCTCTTGAGGAATGCAGATCCAGGCCTCCTCACAGATTCACACATGGTCTTTTGGGCAACTTTGACCTATGTACCTAACTTCACATCCTTCGACTTGTTTTGAAAATCACGTTGTCATCAAAGTGAAATATTGTATCCAGTTTGCGATGTTCCTTTTATGTGTTTCCCACCATCTTGCTGGGGTAGCTTTCAAAGCCTCGTCCAGTGCCAACGGTATTCATTGTACTAGTACAGTTTCCTCAAATTCTAGTAAGAAAGTTTCTAAGTGATTCAAACCATCAAATGTGGGTAAATTTCTTACTATTGTACCGATCCAATGAACTTCTCTATTCAATCTAGCACATCGCCTCACATAAAATTCAACATATTGTTCTTCTAGTTCTCTAGTGCTTCTTCTAAGTCAGATGAGCATGCGCTGTCAATTCGCCATCTTAGGTTTCCATCTGTTGTAGGATTAATGTAATCCTACTTTCTTGCGGTCAATTTGTATATATTCTCTAACTCATATGCGTGGATCTCTTCTCTGATGGGCTCTGTGTATTTGGGACCTTCATCAGGATCCAAAGGTGTGATGACCCTAAGGCCATCACCTTCAAACATCATTCTTCTTTTATTCAAATCAACAACAGTAGAATTGTTGAAAGCCCAATCAATTCCTAACAGTGCGGGATAAGGAAAACTATCATCAACTATCTCAATCACCTCAAAGTCCACAAATTTCTGACCCCATCGATGTGCACAGTGACATTTTCCAGTCTTCCAAAGGGGTTCATAGCTTCTTGATTGGCCATCCTAAGCCTGATGGGGGAATATATCAACTTAGGTTTTCCCATCAGTGCCCAGGTTTTCTTCGTCATAACATTGACCTTCGATCCTAAGTCGAGGACCACATAATCTATATCATATTCTCCAATTTGAGCGTTAAGGTGTAGTTCCTTATTTGTCCTTCTCTTTTTGGATAGTTGATGTACTACTTTATTTAGTAGAGGATATACCTTTCCTATCTCATACTGTCTGATCAAGTTTTGGAGCTCTTGTATAGTGGTCTCATCCTTTATTAAATTAATGCAAGTGCATAAAAATTCCATGAGCTTACTTACCTCTTTTCCTTCTATGGGCAAAACAGACTGATCAAAGGGCAGGGGCATTCCACATTCTCTCACTTCTGGTTGTGCCTTTGATGAAGGAGCTTGATCTCTTATAGACTCTTTTCTTGCCTCTTCAAATGTCTTCTTATCTCTCTTTGGATCAAACTCTTGTGTCTTCTCCCCAGCTTTTCTGAATCCTAATTGTTCTATAGTCTTCCATGGAGTCAGCCTGTCTTCTCTTGTAGCAGTGCCTCCTCTAGTGATAACAACGAATTTGGGATCTACTCCATGAGGTTCTGCAATGATTAGATGTACTTGTTGGTTTCCTCCTTGTCTTTTCTGAAGTTTGGGTAACAAAGTAGGACAATCTTCTATGACATGTTCAAATGAGTTGCAGTAACTACAAGTGGTACAAGGGTTTTGACAGTCCCTTTCCAAATGACCTAGATGTGCACAATTATAACAAATGATCTGACCTCTACCTTGACCCATACCTCCTCCTCGTCCTCTTCCTCTGAATCCACAATGAGGGTTGAAGTTTCCTCTTCCAGGGGAATTATACTGCGTAGTGTTCCCTTCTTGCTGTACTTCACATCGAATTTTGTATATATCCCTTGACCTTTCATGCATGAGGTAATAGGCCCTACAATCCCTATCATCATTCCCTACTGACTTACATAACATGCAATACAAATTTGTGGGTGTGTGAACATATTTTTGCATTTAATAACATTCACTAGGGCAATGTATATTTCTACATACCTCACACCATAGTAAGGTAACTTGATTCAAAGGGATTAGAGCTCTAGATGCCAAGTACTCATGAAATAGGGGGATATGATCCTTGTCACGGCCTTTCGATTTGCATCTAATGCACCAAATATATTCTCTTTTGTCTTTTCCCTTGTCTTTATTCATATCTTCGACCTGCAGAGACAAGCTAGTTAACTGACTTAAAATTTGATTCATATCTGAGATGGATTCTCCCATAGGGGCTGATTCTAGCTTCATGGCAATCTCCAGTGCCTCAACCTGCAAAGCAATCTTCTGTTGCATCATAGGGACTCTGATGTGTGATAAAAGGGAAGCAATGAACCATTCCTTCTTCTTCTCGTCTAGGATATGAAAAGTTAGTCGGCCCGTTAAGGTTTTAAACCTATGATCAAACTCCCAAACAGGTTCAACTACTCTTTGCTTGATTTCTTTCAACTCTGTAATGCATTGTGACTTCGACTTGGGTTTCTTGAATTCTGCAGCCAACACATTATTGATCTCATTCAATGGTTTAGGCTGTGCAATTACTTGGACAAGTTTCATGTACCAGCTCAGTGCACGGTCTCTCAAGGTAGTACTAAACTGAGCTCGTTTAGTAGCTTCGTCGGTGACATTCTTAATACTCCATACAGATTCACATAGAAACTAGTGTTGATCAGGATATTCAGATCCATTTCCTCTGAAGGTGGGTAACCTCATCTCATCTTCCATAGATCTTCCTAGGTTTCCTGAATGAGTGTGCACTGAACCACTTGTACCAGTACTCTGAGTGTTCTGATAACTTAGGTTACTCTGGTTACTTAATGTTGTTGAAACAACATGGGGTGTAATAACACTTACTTCAACAGTCTGCGTAGTCCTTGAAGTTTCTAACTCTTCTCAGAGAAGTTATTTAGTCTTCTCTTCTTCTTCCCTAGCAGACCCTGAATGTTCCTCGTTCAAAAACTCTCCTTATTATCCATTGTAGAACCCTTCTTCTTGTGTTGGTTCGTGACTCTGCTCAAACAAGTTCACCAGAGAAACTTCTCTAAAGGTCCTCCCACTGCGTGTGTGTCCTATATCTATGTCATTGTCGCTATCTGAATTCTTGAACATTATCCTTTTCAGTATGACCCACTACTGCATCTTCAATATGTTATTCTCATGTAATAGAATCTTGATTTTCAACTTCAAGAAGTGTAACAATTTTCCTCTAGGTCCTTTAAATAAATATCTCTCTTCTTGGCTATATGCTTCTACCCTATTAATAGAAAACTATGTGATATACCCTCCAAGGGTACTATCAAACCAATGATCTATTTCTCTTGACACGACATTATCAACTCTTTTGACCTTCTTGATCAAGGCTGACATCCAAACCACAGGTGGTCTAGATCTTATCTCAAACTGGGTGTCTGTTAATCTAGCCAGCCACTCATATAGTTCCTTATGAATTCCTCCAAATAAAATCTTGTGTATATCAGTAAAGATATACTTTCCCAACCAGTCTTCTGTGCTAATATTAGGGTTCTTATTCTGAGCTTCTACGAAGTTCTTTTCCTATTCTTCTATCCACTTCTGAATCTTTGTCTTTGATGGAAACCACCTTCACATTCCCTCAAGAAGATCATAGTCCCAACAATGGAACCATTTGTTGGAACAAGGGAAGACCCAGGGTACATCTCTAATAATGCACCAACAAGCCCTAACTACTAGCCCTTTCGGAAAAAACTGCAAAGAATATGCAGTCTCACCCAAAGTAGTAATAGGGGGTTGCAGGACACAGGTGTCTACAAGCACAGGAAATGCAAGTGGAATCAAGGCAATCACACAAGGAGATCAAACTATTCTTCCCAAACATAAACCTACTTTGTACAGTTATAGATCAGATCTAACATACTAATTCAATAACAATATATCATAGAGAAAAAGAACACAACATCAATCACACACAAAAACAATATGTACATGGTTCACCCTCTCCCTAGGGCTATGTCCACAAAACCATGCTTTATAATATATTAGGTGAAATCATACATTCCTATCTATGCTCTTAGTTAGAAGATCTTCTCTCTTTCTCTCTTCTCTCTTCCTCCCTTCCTTGCAAACCCAGTTGCAGGGTTGATCTTTGCACCCAGCTGAATATCTTACAACACAAACTTCCCTCTCCACACAATACCTTTTTCTTATAAATAACAACAGTCACTCATCATCACCCACTCAAACCCATATCAAGTCCTATTGATCTTTATTTATACATTACAATGGCTCACCGATAGCCTTAGACCAAATCTTAGGTGTCTAAAACCCTAGATACCAAAACCTAATTAGGTGTCTAAAACCCTAGATACCAAAACCTAATTAGGTGTCTAAAACCCTAGGTCAACTTGACTTGTGTTTTCAGGGCTTCTCCAACCCATCTTTCCTTCCTTCCTTCGAGGTGCTCCAAAGCATCTATCAGTGGATTTTTTTGCTTGCTGAGTTTTCCATGATCCGTCTTCCTTTTTGATTTGTCTTCCTTGATATCCTCGTCCAACGGCTTGATTTATCTTACTTCGCTCTGTCTTTTATGCTCTTTTTCTCACTTCGACCCAATATCAGTCACTGTGTCATCCACACAGTTCATATTTCATCTTTTCTTTCTTAATATTCACTTACTTATAGAACCAAGGGCCAACACCCCTCCCCCTTAAATGAACATCATCCTTGATGTTATATCTATCGATGTGCTCTATATGTACAAAAGTAAAAAAAAACGGATATGCTTGTTTCATGGTGTTCTTCGTTTCCCATGTAGCCTCATCTGGGCCAAAGTGTTTCCACTACACCTTGATTTGTGCAATGGTTTTGTTCCCGAGTGGGGTTTCCTTCCTGTCTATTATGCATTGAGATTCTAGCAGGAATTCTCCCTCTGGTTCCACCTTAATCATAGAACAATCAATTATATGATTAGAATCATGTACATATTTTTTCAATAATGAAACATGGAAAACATTATGTGCCTTCACTATGGGAGGGAGTGCTAACCTATAGGCTACAGGTCCCAATCTATCCAAAATTTCAAAGGGTCCACAATACCAAGGTGCCATCTTGGCACAAGATCCCATTCTCAAGGAGGTTTTCCTAGATCTAACTATGAGATATACATGATCCTTTGTTTTGAACTCTCTAGAACTCCTCTTCCTATCTGCATAGATTTTCTTTCTATCCTGATCTATTATCATAATTTTCTTTATCTGGATTACTTGTTGTTTCATTTATTTTAGTGCGTCTGGCCCAATTGTAATTGCATCTACTAGATTATTCCAGCTGATGGGAATCTTGCACTGTCTACCATAGAGGGCTTCAAAATGGCTCATATTCAATGACTCTTGATAGCCATTGTTGTAGGAAAACTCTACCAGTGGAAGGTAGTCTTCCCACTTCTTAGGCTGATGCATTACATGAATCCTTAACATGTCCTCTATTACTTGGTTTACCCTCTCTGTCTGTCCATCATTTTGAGGGTGATAAGTTGTGCTAAACAACAATTTAATCTCAAAACCAACCATTAAATATTTCCAAAAACTTGAAGTAAATTTTGTCTCTCTGTCAGATATGATCTCATTAGGCATGTCTTGGAATTGAAATATTTATTTCATGAAGATACTGGAAATATCTATTGCCTTGAAAGTTGACTTGACAAGAAAGAAGTGAGCAACCTTACTCAATTTTTCGACCACTACCATGATGGCATCATTCTGTTTGGCCGATTTTTGTAATCTTGTGATGAAATCCATAGAGATGGTTTCCCATTTCCATTTTGGGATTGGTAGTGGCTACAACAACCCTGTTGGATGTCGGTGTTTTTCCTTAACCTACTAAAATTCTAGAAATTTAGCCAAGTAGTCATGTATGTCCTTTTTCAGTCTGAGCTAATAGAATAACTTTCTAGTGGTTGTGATCATTTTCTGATAACCAAGATGACCAGTATATGCTCTTCTGTGCAGTTCATCCATTATGAAACTCTTCAATTCGTCACAATTTAGGATATAAAACCTACCTTTGTAGGACAGCAGGTCATCATTCAATAGTTGATAAGCCTCATACTTCAGTCCGGTGGGCTCTTTCTCTACATATGATTTCACAGTCTTGAAAAATGCATTTGTTCCTTGTGCACTTTTGACTCTCTCCTTGACATCCGATTCACAGGTGCTTACAGCTTCCAAGTGAATCACTTTCATACTTCTACTAAGGGCATCGACCACCCTGTTTTATTTTCCTTTGATATGCTTGATTGCAAAATCAAACTCACTAAGAGATCCATCCGTCTATCATGTCTAGCATAAATTTTTGGTTGATCAAACAGATACCTCAACCCACATTGGTCTATCATAAGCACAAATCTTCTACCCAAGAGGTAATGCCTCCACATTTTTAAAGCATGCACTATGGCTGTTAAGCCCTAATATTGGCTCATTACCCCTTAATTGGGGTATATTATATTAGTAATGTTATTTTATTTATGTCAGCTTTAAGCCATTAGTTGTAATTATACCTCCTAGTCTCTTATATATACCAAGGAGACATTTTCATTTTGAATCATCTTGTACTTGAACATTTGAGTGGGGTAAAAGAAGGTTGCCCCCTCGAAGAGGTGTATTATCTGAAATTATCTCTTTTTCAAGGCATTGAGTACTTTTCCTGAGGTTTTTCTATGCTATATTGATGTTTGGTTCTTAACATATGGTATCAGAGCTCAAGGTCTTGGGGTTTCGCTGCTACATCTAAGACACCATGGAATTTTCACTATAACTTTTTTTCTACAATGTTTAAGAAGGAATGGCTTGGAGGATATTTAGTAGACGGATAAAGGTACATTGGGTTCAAAATTAATCTCTCGAGGCCTTATAATTTCAGAGATACAACCTATACAAGATATGGTTCTGGAATCATCCTGAAATGAGTCATTGCGGAATTTTCTCTATAAAAAAATTTCTATAATGTTTCAGACCCTTAACTCCAGAGTCTGTTTACAAAAATTAGTAAGGTAGCTTTCGTAAAATTTTTAGCTTATGGTTCATCTTAAATTTCTATATACACCTTGTGTAAGATAGGGTATCTGACTAGTCCTATTGACTAGTCTCAAGAAGGTGTTCCAGGTAAAACAATCATAACTTCTTGCTAGAGTATCCAAATTGAGTGGGACTAGTTTCATTGGATCGTGGACAGTCTTT
>SNQJ01S0061326.1:20891-41902 GCA_010110895.2 Picea sitchensis | reverse complement strand
CAAGTCTCCATCTCTCATCCTCAAGTTATACAACTTCTTTCTCAGGAATAGTTTATTTACCAGGGACTTAGACTGATACAACTTCCCCAAATTTTCCCATAAATCCTTGGTTGTATCTTCCTCTGACACATTCAGTAATACTGAATCGGAGAGACACAGTCAAATTGTGCTCTTTGCCTTCCGATCCGTCTTTTTCCAGTCATCTGCATAAGTTCCTGTAGGTGCAGTACCTGGATCTACTTTGATCCACTGATCTCTGTCCACCAAAATATCTTCCATCTTGAGCTTCCACAGCTCAAAGATTNGATCTTCCATCTTGAGCTTCCACAGCTCAAAGATTTTCCCGCTAAACTTCTCGATCTCCATCTTCGAATTGCTTGCCATTTCTTTTCACCTAAAAAACAATACCACAGATCTCCCACTGTAACAAGGCTTATCACAGTCCCGAGCCAAACCCTTGACGACAAAGGCGTCTCCCTGAAGCCAATAAAGCTCTGATACCATGTTAATATTTTCCATTACACCAAAACCCGCAAGTGTTAGTAAACTTCCAAATCAGTAACATCACCTTGAGTGGGCGGTTAGTCCCATGTTCCCAGCATGGTTGTTAGTCCATGAGAGGTGTGGCGGTTAGTCCAACACCTCTAGTTCACGAGAGGTGCGGGGGTTAGTCCAACACATTTCAAGGGAACCACCTAACATTTTGCCAAACTTCCTAGAAAATAACATTCCGCATACGTCTAGGACATCAACCACCACAATGTCAATGTGGACTGTCTTCTCTGGATACTCCTTCAGGCGTACTTCAATATTCTCAACTACCCCATGTGTGGGTATTGCTTTAGATTCGAAACAACACACATTCCTGTAAGGCCTAGTGACCTTCAAACCCATTTGTTGCATGACTTTAAGCGACATCATGTTGGCACCAACACTTGTATCTAGCATGAAATTGTTGAGATTTTGTCATTCATTGTCAAAGTCATGAAGAAAGGAGGGTTTTCACCATATTGGACCCTGAAATGATCATCTTGAAACATAATAGGGGGGTCCATAAGTTCATCTGATCCCGAAAAGAAAGTATCAAAGCATTCCTTGATGGATGGGATCTTGATTTCTTCTCTCAAGGGGACATTCACATGCATCTTTGATAATGCCCCATCAAAGTGAAAATTTAGGTCAACCTTACCAGACTTGGATGTCATAGGAAGAAGTATCTCTAGGGGTGGGGGCTTTGCCTAATCAACAACAGGTTGTTTTGAGTTTTTCCTTCTGTATACTTGAACTTCTTGTTTCTTTAGCTTTTCTCGTGATTCCTGATCCAGGTTGTTTATTACCGCCATCCTTGCTACTCTGGCTGCTTCCTTCACGACTTCTTGATGTTCTATATCTATGATATTTATCCGAGGAAACTCCATGAAACAATCCATGTTGTTGACTTGTTGATGGCCAGTATTATAAGGACATTCATTCTCAAAATGTGCTTCACTTCATTCCAGGCACCATGGATTTTCATCAACAATGTTTGTAGGGGCCAAAGTATTTGGAACTTCATGCTCATTCTTTGGCTTGTAAAATTGGTTCCCTTTCTGGAATTGTCCTTTGTACAAGGCCCTGGGTGCTTGGATCTGACATTTTTCAAGTATGACAATCCATCTCATCATTTCTTCTTGATTCTTTATGATGCCATCCATGGAGGCTTGTAGCTTGCTGATACTGGTACATATATTTGAAGTAGGCTTAGCATTGTGTACTATTTTTTGCTTGGTGTATATTCTCCCCCTTGGGTTAGCAAAAGGCTCAATTTTAGATGAAAGTAGGTTCCTTTCTATCTTGGTGGAGAGCTCTTGGGATTCTTGAATGGACTAGGGATTTTTGTCTCTAAGAATATACCCTAGTTGGTCATTGAAATATCTGGTGTAGATATGGACAAGATAGTCATCTTTCGGGTGATGGATTGCGAGAATTCGTTGTAGCAATGTCTTGAATCTGGTGTGAAACTCCCAAATGGACTCATTTTCATACATAGCAAGGCTATTTAGTCGTGTGAGAAGCATATTAGGGTCTTCTTTGATACTCCATCTTTTGAGAAAGGCCTCTTCAAGTCTATCCATGGTTTTGATGCTTTTGTCGGGAAGGCTTAGGTACCAACACCTTGAGGCATCATAAAGAGTAGTGGAGAACAACTTCATGACCAAATATTCAGCATCATCATTGATGGGGTGAAGCTGCAAGAATGCCCAAAAGTTGCTCATATGCTCTTCGACACTGATTGCATCAGTACCAGTGAATTTAGGCAACCACTTCTCATACTTGGGTGGTATCTTCCTAGGGTAGCCTGGTATGGTTGACATTTCTAATGGCCTAAAAAGGGTAGATGACCATTGTCTTTGATTTTTGGTTGGGTTCGTTGTAGCGGTCTGAGAGCTAGACATGATTCTTAAAGGAAGGCTCTTCCCGAAAAGTGATTTGACAACATGAGAGTTTAAGGGAGGCTTCCTTCTGGAAGATAAAGGAGGATTATTGAATCTCCTTTTAGTTTGTGGAGTTTCCAGATAGTTAACTTGAAACTACCAAAGAAAAGGGGAAAAACACCCTAGTGGAGTCGCCAGGTAAGCTTGTAAGAAAAGGTCTATGAGGCAAGGCTTACCGAAAAGATTTGTCGTTTTGAGGAGAATTGATTCAGTGTTCCCCGGCAGTGGTGCGAAAATGTTATCGCACAGTTTGTAGCTAGGTCAAAAGGCTAGAAGATAGAGGCCAAACTGGCGTAACAGGAACCTGCCCCACCCAATGTCACCACAATCGGAAGGTTATTTATATTTAGGGAGGTTAGGCCCAGGGGAGACGCCCCCGGTAATGTGGAGGTTTGAAGAGGCTAAGGTATCAAGGTCAAAGTGAAATTCCCTCTTCACAGGTTACCACCAAGAGCAGATAGTTTGGCTAAACAACCAATAATGAAGTTTAGTAGCAAATGAGAACACCTGCCTGGAACAAAGCAACAACAAAACAATACATGCAGGTTATGATTCAATGGGTTAGCACTTCATACAACTATCTGATATCAATATATTAGCAATTATGACAATAGATATTGACGAGATCAATGTTTATTAATATAGCAATGGAACATTATCAATTCATCAATAAATATCGAGACGATGTGGCAAACAGTGTATCCAATCAATCCCTTACTCAATAAATGATTCAAAACACCATCTAATTTCCTATAAAGGGAAAATGTTGTGTCAAGATGGAATAATCAAGGATGACGTCAACCTTATTAGGGTTAGTAGTTAGTTAGGGTTTTAGTTTATAAGAGTTTGAAAATTTGTTTGACCACTATCACTTCAACGTTGGAGACCTAAGATTAGTGCTTAAGGGTAAATGGAGTCAAATTAAGGGAGGACGCAAAGGTTGAAGGGAAAAGGCTAAGGAGTAGAGGGAAGGGTTCTGAAGTGCTGCAATGGCAGGGCCCTAGAAAAAAAACCCTAGGGGAAAGAGGTTCACTCTGGTGTTGCTTAAGCAAGGCCTCATTCTCTTTCCTCATTCCTTAGGTTTAACTTGGAAAAACGGCTAGCATAAAAGATAAATCAAGACACGAGACTGAGGTGAGGGAGAGTGTTGCAAAGGCAAGGCCCTATAACCAAACAATAGAAGCAGGATGGCCCTAGGTATAGATAACCTAGGCCTGGGACGTCTCCTCCTTCTTGACTTTTAAAGGGCACAACTAGCACAGGGGAAGAAGTAATAAGAGTGTAGCAATGGCTAGGCTCTTCCTTCCTTCTTCAATGGTTGAGAATTTCTCGTTTAGGGGACATGAGACAATGACCTACTTGTGTGTTTGTCCCCTAGGGTTTTAAAATCATCATAATTTAAAATAAATGCAATAATACAAGACTACAACCATTCAATTAAGAAATTTTGTAGAAAAAACACTTACATATCATGATGAAATAGCATTGCAAACCCTAGTTGTAAACCTTCCTTCAAGATAAATGCCAAAAATGCCAAGAAAAGCCTTCCTTCAACAAGTTTGTCTCACTCAAAATATGAAATACCCAAGTAGGGCGCAAAAATAATATCTCACTAGGAGAGTGAGTTGTGTGTTATGTCAAAATGAGGATAAAATTCCTCAATATATACTGTATCAATGACCATTAATTAATTTTAGGTCATGAAAAATAGCCAACAAGGCTATAAACCAAAATCATATTGTTTCTACATTAAATGTTCTTTTAAAACCCTAAATGAGCAAAAGGTGAGACATCAAGCCCTCCTAAGGGAGATGATAGGCTTTTTTGGGGCCAGTGCAGCATCTAGAAGCCAAACATTAGCTCTCCCTGGGCTCTTCCAAACTGCCACACGTGCCAACAACCCTGCCCATCTGCCATATGCTCAAGATAATGTCACAAGCCTCCTGGTGACGTCCTGGGTCATCTGTGGCCAACATTCCACTGCAAGTGGGTCAATCCTCTTAGGCCTGGCTCAGCCAAAGTGCCCCTGATGGAACGTCCTCTTCTTCACTGGTGGAAAACCTTAGTCAAAAACTCTCCTGTCTCTACCCCTTTGATGAGGTCTTAGCAACCATTTGATGGGCTCTTCAGCCACATGGAGGTTCGAACTAATCATCTCCCCATGTGTACCGGTCCAAATGGTACTTGTCCGTCGAGTATGGTCTTGCACATCAAAAACTACACCCTCCATGGGATCATTAGTCATAGGGATCATAGCAATGTTAATCAAATTACATCATTAATATTATAAAACATATGCATAAAAACCCTAATATATCATTCAATAGCTCAAAGACTTTACAAAAACCTACAATATAAGGTCGAGAAAAAGGACAAGATACCCTATTGGGCTAGTATCCATAAGGAAAGGAAAGTTTCAAAGGGGTTTCATCCAAGCCATGTAAATGAGGTGAAGTGGTTTAAGGGACGTCCAGACATATGGGTAGAGTGAGAGATAGGGATGCATGATATTACCTATGGGTTCCTTTGTAGAAGGCAAGCTGTACCTATCATGGATGCAATCTTTCCAAGCCCCCTTTTTTCTTTATTATTTTATTTACTTGCTTTTTCTTCTTCTTTTTCTTTTTATTCAAGGGCTAACCAGAGGAAAATACCTTGGCATGGTGACCAGAGCTGACAGTGTTACCCACAAGTACTTTCACAACGATGATAAGGCTGGCTCGTGATGAGACCCCCTTTCCCTTGGCCATGCAACCAAAGGTCATTGCCCTGGCGTGGTAACTGGATGATGGTAATGTCACGCTGTTAGGTACTCATGAACATAATAGGCTAGCTCGTGATGAGACCCCCTATCCTCTTGATTAGATCTTGTTTGTTATTTTTTCGAGTCCCTCTTGTTTCTTGTTGAGAGGGTTTTTATTTCCTTCTCCAGAATCCCTGAGTGAAGCATCTCAAGGTTTCATTTTCAGGCTTTATCTTTTACCAGCTGCTTTTACCTTCTATGCCTTTATCCCCTTCTTCCCACGAGATAAGGTGCAACCCCACAAACAGATCATCCTAATGCCTGGACAAGGGGAATGGGAAAGATGAGTGAGAAACTAGATGGAAGAGTGGTGGTATGATGGGAACAGATGATGGCTCTTCAGAAATACCCTAGTGGAAAACCAAAACCTATGGGTACAGGCTTGCTAGGGCACCCAGTCAATCTCCCCAAGCATGGTCAAGTGGGTCAATGTAGGATCCAAGAAGTCATTAGAAATAAAATGAATTAGACGCATACATTTAAAGGTTATAATGATCAAAAGTGAAACATACCATGATACTTGGACCAATTACCTCATGGAGCAAGAGTCTTCTCCGATACAAGACCAAGCCGATGGTGATGGATGTTGCTGCTGCTGATAAGATGAATCTAACGAAAGAATAAAAGGATGGGCCCTCCAGGGCCATGCTCAAGTCAATACTTCTCTCGATACTCCATGTCTAGGACCTGTGGGCCTCGAGACATGATCTCCTAGTTACCCCTAGAAATCGGGGATAACACTCATCAGATTCAAAATCGTCAGGTTTGGAGTAGTTACCAGCTGGTGTTTCAGGGATCAGATTTTTGGGGTTGTTCAATCTCAGTGAGGGAAAAATCTACCAGGTCTTCTACCATGTGAACAAAAACCTAGTCAGGGGTGTCAACAACTGATCTTCTTACTTTTTTTCTATGAGGAAGTAAAGGAGGTAAGGGTAACGATCCAATTTGTCAGGCGTAAGCTCTTGTGATTCTTATGAACTGGTTCAACTCCTCGTGGGGGAGAGCATAAGGTATGTTAGGGAATATGTGTTCTGCTTCATTATGTTGAGGTGAGTTACTCGTTTCAGGAGTATTCTCTGTATGTGGGTTGTATTGAGGATAAATATCCATGCATGTCGGTTTTTTTGAATCTACATGCTATGTGAAATATATTATTAGAAATGTCGTTAGCCATTCATTCGTTCAGGCCCTCCTTCTAGTGCCAATTTTGTTGAGGGGTCCAATATCCTTTGACTCAACAGTAGGAACCAAACCCGCCTTAGAGGCCCAATTAGAATCTACAACGTTTGATGAGTGGAATGGTTCTCCAGATATTCCGATCTGGCCAATTTACCGATGGGCTTTGCTAGTGATTGACAGGGTATCTTTCTGTGAAAGTTCTTCCTTGAGCTTAAACGATTCTCTTTTTGTCTTTTCTATTATTAGATAAGTCCAATAAAACAAGGGTGATGGTATAAGCCAACTGTTAAGGGAAATTATTAACTACTCAAGAATGTTGAGATTGGGATAACCCTCATTCTCTAGCGTGCAGACAACAATATTCACACCTATTACAAGTCTAGTAATAATACGTTAACTTGTTGGTATTTCAACACTGACTAAGATAACAATTACGAAAAGAAAATACACATGTAATAAAGATAAGTGAAAGAAAAATAACTTTCTTAGCTCTACCATCAATCACATTTTAACACAACGATTCACTTTTCATCATTTAGAACAAAAGAACTATTTAATGTATTGAAAATATACTTATCAATAAATTCATAAACTCTTACTCGTTACAACATCAACTAATGAATTCAAATATGGAAGTAGTTCCTCCTCAATCTAATCACATAACGATTTTGATGAAAATAAAATTTGTCTCTGGCTTTAAACATAACTTCTTAATTAAAGTTGCACATAAATAATTTTTTTGCAATTCTCCAAAAAAGAGGGTCTTTCCAAAAACCATCAAACCTTTGCACAAGGTCGATCTCCTTATTTATAAAGGATCATTAAGCTAAAAATAACTACTAAAAGTTGTGTTAAGTAAAACAAAATTGACACGTGGCAGAATTTATCTCCTCGTTCTCTTGAGATCATCCGATTTTTTACTGCAGTGGATGATTTCTCTCATACTCCGCTCATTTAAAGAAAATGTCTTCACATGTGTTTACATAGGGAAACCTATGCTGATCCATTGGTGCGGAGAAGAATTCATTTATCTCCACTGCTCCTTCTCTATACATGATGAGATTGACACTTAAGTGCTGGAGAACTTCGAGGGATTTAATTGGGTGCTCCATGAACTTCTTTACTTGACCTGGAGTCATACTTGAAATCTGTGAGATCTCTACCTCCCATGCCAAGTCTTTCTCTACATGCCATTTGACTATGTCATGCAAATTGGAAAAAATTTATGTTGGGACGAATTTTGGTAGGCCAATGTTTTCCATCTCCCGATTGATCTTCTCCTAGCTTTTCTCACATTCTCTCCACCTTTCCTGTATCTTCCGCTGAGGTTCTTGGAACATGCTCACCCAGTATTCAACTTCCTTCCTGATTCGAGCAATGTTGCTATCCATTAGTACTCGGATGTCGTGTTCTTCCGAGTCTTGGCCTTTCTGTACCACACTGATATAGTCAATCCGCTCCAAGGTCTGATGTGATTTTGCATACCACCTCTGCAAGTCTTTATAAGTTTTCATCCCCATGAGAGTATCCTCTTGGAAATAAGTGATGCATACGGTGAAGAGGTTTCGTTCGTTTGTGAACTGTGCATATGTTTCTCTGAAATCACTTCTCAGGAATACCACTACCTAGGTTGAATCCTGATAATACTTCGCTAGATGATGCAGATGATACAACCCCTTCTTTATGGTTTCTAATTCATTTTTATCCCTTTTTTATCTGTCCATCATTGCATCAGTTATAGCCATCCCTGCCTCGATCATCTCAGTAGTATTAGCATTTTTTGTATTGAGAATTGTTTCTTCTGTGGTAACAAGGAGTGTGCTATCAAGTGTGAGTCTCCTTTTCTTGATTTTCCTTCTCATCACATCCTTCCTCTTTTTGTCATAAGAAATCTCTTGTATGTCGATGAGCTCATCCACTAGCTCAGGAATCTATTGGTCTCCCCAGGTCAGAGATTTTCCTAGGCTTCTTGTCGCATATATTTTTTCTATGACTGGCTCTTGTAGTTCTTTAGCAGGGGGATCTTCTGTATGTCCTGGTGACTCGGCCTACTATTGGGGTTCGTCAGCTGGTGGAGTTTTGGATTTATATGGGGAGAGGGGAAAAGGATCAACATTTACTAGAGGATCGACTATTGAGGTGTTGGTTTTTGATTGTTGCTTTGCTTCTTCCTATTCACCAGAGCCCAAATCCTCCTTGGAATTGTCCATCCTATGTTGAATTCTTGATTGGTCAAGAAAATTAGTGTCTAGCATGCTTCCGACCTGGTTGTCTCCAAATGTAGGGGGCTGGGAAAATGCCTTCTTACTAGAAATTTTGATGACCGGCTCCACTTTAGTAGAAAAATCCAACTGCCTCGCAACACTGGGAGAAGATCCTTCAACGACCTCTGCTTCTTTCATTTTTGGTGCTCTTGGCGAGTGTCTGGTCGTTGGCTTCCTTGAAGGAATTTTCCTGCACAAAGAACAAAGTGAGATATGGACCTACATAAATAATAATGAAAAATAAATAGTTGCAAGCGACTGAAATATTACAGATGGTTCATACCTCTCCTTCTCACAAAATTAACCTGGTTTAGAATTTTGAAAATAGACTGTGATCTTCTAAAATTCTTTCTGGCTCCTTCAACTGCTCCAGTAATGAAATACTTGGGTACTGAATACTGCGTTCAAAATATGTATTTATAATTTAAACAAGGATCATACTTACCTTGTCGCATCAACTCTTGAATTCATGGTGTAAATGCGATCTTCACAATCCATCACCAAAATCTGAATCATGCTCAGGATTTAATTCGATCGCAGGTTGGCGATGCAGGAGCGAGGTGCTACGTAGTTCATTGGCGGCTTCAAACTCCTATTATTTGTTCGACGCATGGGTTATTAATGTGTGTTAATCGATGCATTTATTGGACTATTAAATAACCATATCCGATCTTAATCTTCATCGAATATGTCCCATCTCGTCGTCGATGTCCTATCATTCGACCGTTTAAACAAGTGGATCGACGTCGACAATTTTCTTAGAAAACGTTCATTAATACCTCTTTTAGCGAAAGCTCTGATGCCAACACAGGCTGTTGTACAGTGATGATGTGGAAATTATGACCTGGAAGGGTGATCATGACACATGACATTTGAGTTTGGCTCTTTCATTAAAAGTTTCTTCAAAATCAGAGATTTTATTTAGAAATGGCTCTAGGAATCATAGCCTATCCTGCCAATGCCAACAATATGTCGAGGATTGATGATCGACGAGTTTCTATGTTTATTTCTTGGTGATTTTATCCCTCATATTTCGCCTATTCCAATAATGTATTACCGATCGGTGATTGACACTCGGTGTTGTGTCAAAGTAAATATTTTCCGTCATTTTAAGGTTCCCTTCGGATATCGTCGACCCCGAATGTATTGACGATCGACGATTGGAGGTTCATTTGGTGTGTCGATTTTTAGAGTTTTCCTCTTCCATTCTCATGATGTCGATGATACATCGATGATCGATGATCTGCGCTTGTCATTGTCGTATGGTCGATTTACTACACAGATCATGCCAATGCCAATAATGGATGAAGGACATAGAATTCTAGCTGTGTATACTTAGATAAAATGTCGAGTTTTATTTTTAGGAAGAATTTAATATATTCAATAGGTCCAAATCAATCCGAATGTGATTGATGATAAAACATGAAAAAATAAATCTTAATGATCCCTACACAATGGACTCAATTCAGAAAGAAGGAAAAAGACTAAGTGGTACCCAAAAGAGAAAAAAATTCACAATGTGTTTAGGGTGTGTTGAGTGCTCAACACATTGTTCACATGCCATAGCATGGTAATCATAACTAATGATTAATTAAAATATGGGAGAAACATGGGTATTACAATCCACTCCCCCTTCAAAGTAACACTATCCTCAATGTTCTTTCTCAGTAACGTCTATCATGCTTTATCATTCAGCTGCTTCAAAAATATTTATCCTCTTTCTTGGTCAGGTCCCTTCCAGACCCTTGGAATTTGTCACCTTCCTTCAATAATTTTGGAGAAAAAGCATATTAATCACAATTTCATGTGAAAACATCTTACCATTGTTCAAAATTCAAGAGGAAAAATTCATAATCCAACACAATACTTATCTGTGCAGTTCATGGATATGCATCCATATGGTTGTGTTTTTATCTTAGCTCATTGTTTTTCCTTGACATACCCATTGTGTGCATTATCCCAATCAATAGTTTATAGAAATTATCAAAGTCTCCTCTTCCTTGTGGTCACTCACCCTCCAGGCCCAGTCTCAGGCATCCCCTTCTCTGCTATACAGTTCCTCGGGCGATCCATCTTACCTTGCCGAGGCTTTCTCTCACAGGAAGAGTTATAAAGACTTCATTGAGCCTTATAGTCAAGGCGTCCCTTATACTTTATATGTCATGGAGTCCCTCTAGCTTGTGTTACCACAACACAACATATTCTAGGGCGATCATGGCTTACCACAGGGTTCTCATGTCTCAACAATATCCTCTTTCCTTCTTTCCATCTTTGACAACCTTCATTTGTCCTCCCTAGATAGATCTTCTCCGTCTCACTTGTATCAAACGTATACATAGATTATGAGATATTATCATCAATTTCAAATTCAGAGTTTTTTTTTCTTGCAAATATGTCACCCACAGATTTCCAAATTCCACATTTTATTTTCATATCTGTTCCACACAGGAACTAGATTCACAAGTATGGGACTTTCCATCCCATATTAATTTGGCTCAATAGGAAATTGTTCTTCCTTATGGGCTTACAAAAATTCCATATCCAAGACCCTTCTCTTCCTGCAATTTCAACATTCCTCAGCCAAACAAGTTGTTAGTTCTCATGTACATTATATTTTAAAAAATATGCATGCTAACAGTCCAAGTCATTTCCATCTATTCAAGGGTACAAAACAAAATGAAATAGCATTATTTACGTATGCATCCTTTCAACATACCAAATTTTCCAAATGAAATTCAAATATCAAATGACTTTAATCAATGTGTCAATATTCATGGCCACATTCATACCCAATGTACCCTTACATTGGGTTCAAGTTTTCTACACTTATGACAAGCACTTTGTCATGATGTGTTGGACCTCAACTAACCTCTTCACCATAATTTTTAATCATTCTCATTCACTCTTACAATAGGACTATGATTCCTTCTATAGGCTGATCATGATCCCAAATCAATGCATATGAAAGAATTTTTTTATCTTGAATGCACCTAAGCATTCTTCCTTCATTAGTAACCAGGGTGCCAACACTCATGGCCACCCAAATTTTCTTTATTTAACCACTAAAAACTTCAAGTGGAGTGTTGGAAGGTCCTCCTTCCTCAATGGAAAATCCATTGTTTTCCCTCTTATGAAAACATGAATTTCCTCAAAGCATTCCATGCAATGTGCTAACTATAAGCACCTTGATTCCCAATCTCCCTGGATTGGTAATTGTACCCATGGTACTCCTTACTCATGCATTTTCTTGCAAGGATTATAACTCATCCTTGAATAGAATATACTTCCTCTCTCTATTATTCAGATTCTTCTTTCCTGAATCTTACCCTGCTTGGGTAGTAATGGCATAGAACAACCACTCAAAATTATTTTTATATATCATTAAGAGAATGAAATATTTTCAGAAGGGATTCTTACCAAATCCCTTCATACCTTATGCCATACAGGCATGAACATTTTTATACATGTTCTTTTAAGGACTACAACTCTGTTAAACAATTCAGAGTTTTTAAAGTGAGAAAAGTATTCTCCCTTTTCCCTTCTTTGCCCCTGCAATTTACTCCCTGTTGGGATCTTCCTACTATTTTCCTTGAGCAGCCTTGGTTAGGCTCACCCTAAAATTTTGGATACATCATCATGCTCCACTAACAAAAAATTATATTCATAATGAATCATGACTCTGTGCATTCTGCACATTACCATTCAGTTATCAAAATGGTCAACATTCATTTGTTAGTCTTCAATTCATGCATTATGTTGTAAAATGTAATCCAAGATTCTTTAAGGTTGTGACTCTATTCTCATAACCAAGTCTTTACACAGTTCCTCCACATGGAACTCCTTCAACACACATCTTCCTTATTGCATATCCATCACTATCTGTCATGGCCTCAACCTTGAGTCAAATTCAGCTTTATCATTTCTATTGTTTTTCCAAATATTCCAGAAGGACTATAAACATGCATTTTTATTATGCATCCAGATTATTTATCCACACATGTTCCTTGTTTTATTAACTTACATCCATGATGCACTGAACCGCATGCATAATCATAATCCTATGTGTATCTACCATAGATATACTTTACAACTCACATACATCTTTTCATTAAAGTCATTTAACTCATGATTGTTCACAATTGTTCTCACACGATCCTCAAAGGCATAATCATGTTTCCTTTTATCATGACAATATAGCATCCTTGCTCATTTACTCTTTCATATATTTATATTAGATTTTCCTGAGGGAATAGAACACATTCCCCTCCAGCTATCATTCAAAATAGAACTTTCATTACTCTTCAGAATGGAGTCATCCATGCATCCATGGTATTCATTTAATCTTGGCAAGGGAAATTCTTGCCTTACATTTCACTCATCTAGGCAGTCACATCGTTCCTTTAGTATACATATACTATTGCATCATACACATGCATCACTTACACATTTAATATCATTCACTAATATCTATTTGGTCTTCATACCAGTCTTCATACTGGGAAACCTTATAACGCATTCATTCCATTCACTCAAGCATGTATAAACACATATATATGTTCAACATGCAAGTTCATTGTGTACACCTTGTTCCATGTCATCCACACACATGGACATTTCAAAATTCCATATCCTTCACCCAGTATCTTCCAATAATTCTTATGATAAGTCTCATAGAGATACTCATCACTGAGTTTCTCTCTCTTCTGAGAGCTTGTAGTGATCCACAGGATATCCTTAGGGAAAGTTTAACAGACATAATCATAACTATGTCCCCCTTTCCATACGAAAACAACCAGTAAGAAGCAATTTTTTCCTCAACTAGTATAAAGTTATTCAACAAACCAGAAATACCATCTGGCCAATTCCAATAATTCCCAAGGCAAGAAGACAACTTATCAAGCTTCCTTTTCATGCCTCAAACCATTTTTGGTTAAAAAACATTTTTATCAAGGGAATCATTTTCTATATTACCTCTCACTACTACTTGAGCATACCAAGCCATACCTTATATGGATACCATTCTCCTCTGGATGTCAACTTGACCCATTGGTCATCTAGAAGTGTCCCAACACTCCCTTTATCACATTCATGATCAACATTTCATTAATCCTTCTACATTATCCTCATAAGGCACTATGTACTCAATATCATCAACCTTTTACTTCTCCTTCCATAGTCAAATTATCACTAACCATATGATCTATGACATCACCATATTTTGCATCCAGTGACAGACTATACTAATCCTATATTCATGTTATATACATGCTCTATCTTTGCGGTATGCATTTCAGCATATCTTCGTGCACCGATCATTGCACCCATGTCTGCAGTGCAAACGGGTTCCACTTACTTACCTCATTTATAATGAATTTTAATTTCTAATAACATTTGGACTATTTACTTAAATTCCAAATAAAATTTAGAAGTCTATTACTTACTAAGTATTTTAATACAGAACTACAGAGCATCTTGGATCATAATTAGTCTTGGGCAGAAATTCCATCTCTTTTTTTTTGTAGAGGTTCTAGTTGTTTTGTCTATTCTCATTAAAATAAAAGATAGGATGTAAATGTAGTTCATCCTTAACCATTACACCTATAATTCTTCCTTCTATTCAACAAAAACAAGGGATGGAGTTCACTCTCCTCCTCCCACGGGAATTCTGGCAAATTACTTTTCTATCCACCAAGAAAGGGAGGCTACGGTGATTTCTCACTCAATCACTCCATATTTCTGCAACTCTTTTTATCATCTCGATTAGAAAAATGTTTCCCAACAATTCTTGTACCCAGAAAAAATTTTGTTTCTCAGTTCCCTTGTGTTGGCAGCCATTTCGCATTTTTATCCTATCCTTATAAGCTGCCTACACAAGTGTTTTGGAACCCTTGATTCTCATCGCAATCTTTTGAATAAAACGACATGATTATTTTGCGCATTCGCACACCTGCGTTTTGTTTTCGTTTTCACGACTGCAAGCGTGAAAACCTTGAGTTCGAAGTCATGTCGATGGAATTAAAATCGTCACTAGATTATTATGGTTACTCTTGTTTATGTTGTCATTTCACCTCTAACTCAATGATGGTCACACAGTTGGTAAGACACCAAATCTTTACTCACTTTGCCTTTTTGTTAATATGACATCATTTTATAAGTTTGTGTTGCAATGGTATTTTGGTGATTGTGATTGAGTCCTTGATACAATGGTGGTTTTATGTTCTATTGTCTTTGATTAAACCCTTGGTGCAATGGTTTCATACAACACATAAATTTTATCCTTGGTGCTATATTCAAAATGATTGTTCTTTTTTAAATCATACAAACACTATTGTTTGTGCAAATATTCGAGTCGACTTATCATGGTTTTCAATAGTTGTTTGATTGGCATGTTGTTTGCATTTCTTTTAACACACACCAATAGTGATTTGAATCACCATAGCGTCGTCGATTGTACATTTCGATATGAATGTTTTGCATGGGTTTGTTTCGTTCCACAACCCTCGCACACTTAGGCATTAATGCTTGCCTTGTATCTCAGGTTACCTCTGTTGGTCTTGGGGAAACCTGTGAGCTTTTGGTTTTGCGTATACCCTGTCTAACCCCCTGTCTATTTACCTTGCTCACTGTGTGTTCTCTCCCATGGCACCTGTAGTGCGCATAGAACCTAATGGCATCCAAACGCTCCTGTTGTTTGACAACGCTCGTGAAGACCTGGAGAATAGTGGCTGGTTAGTTTTTATAGAAACATTTGAGGGTTTCAACCTCGTGGTAGCCCAACAGTTTTCCCTCACCTTCGACGGATGCAGGGCTAAGGTTGGAGACATCCAGCTTGAACTGGACGAAGAATTCCTCAATTCAGCCACGGGTTTGCCAGCTAAATGGCACAGGTGGTTTAAGAATTCGAAAGTGGATGAAGTGTCGTGGTCGCTCCTATTCACATCAAGGAAAATTGTCAGTTGTGACAGAGGTATGCCTGTCGCTACCCTCAAGCCGAGGTGGCATGATTTATTAGCCATTGTTAAGAAATTCGTGACTTGCGAAGGTCATTATGGTTTAGTGTTTCTTTACCAACTCTGGTTGCTTATGAATTTCATTGATTTCCCTCTGAATATGCCTCACTACCTCCTACGCAGTCTGTATAAAATGTCAAAATTATTTAAGAGGGAGAAGGCTCATAACAGTCTCTTCCATCACTGCTTGATCAAAATCGTTATTGTTCATCATTTGAGGCTTAGTGGTGATTGTTGGCAACCCTTCCTGCTCAGGAATGGATTTTCCACTCCTGAATGTAGTCAAATGGAAAATACTGTGGTCACTGAAACCCTGGTTGGGCCTACCATGCCACATCCTACCCTTCTACCCCCTGTCAAACCCTCAAACTGCCCCAACATTGACCTACCTGATACCATGCCTGACCCATGTTCTAAAAACAATACTAAGACCGTTAAGAGGCTTCTAAGGAAGAAGGGCAAGGGTAATACCGATGCCAATAGTAAGGGAAATAAGAATGCACGATGGATATCTAGATGTGCTCGGAACAAGCCCAAACGAAACACTGACCAGAAGCCTATTGTTTTGAGCGAGGATTCGGACTATGCGATTGAACGCTTTTTGGCCGAGGAATACCCATATTCACACGGTCTCTGTTCTGTTGAACCCTACGACTACGTATCCAAACTCCCACCGTGCCTCAAGAATGACCCTAACTTCCTAGGAATTAAGTTTCACAGTGGAACCCCTTGTAATTTAAAAGAAACCCCACCTGTAGTAGCTCGGCCCAATCAACTACCGTGTACTCAATGCAATTCTTGGCTTGAACGTTACTACATGTATGTTCTTCTGTTGCAATCTAAAATTAAGTCATTGGAGGAATGAGTTACTGTGTTGTCAAAGGAAAATCACAGGCTACAAGCTTATGATAAGAAGCAAAAGACCACGGGTTCTATCGTGTTCAGAAATGTTGAGGTAGCTTCTACCTTTGTTAACTCAAATTTATCATGACCGAATCATTTTCCTACAGCCCGAGTATGTTATTTCAACATCGATTTTTGAATGATTTGGTTTGAATTAGCATAGCCGATTGTGTTTGCCCTGAATTAGTTCTGTTTTGTTTGAATAGATTCAAAAACGATTCTGTTATTTTCGAATTAGCAAAGAATGATTTCGTTTTGAATTAAAAAAAACTATCGTGTTTGTGTTGATTCGTTTGCTAAAATCGAATATAGATATGTTTTGATTGAACCAATTTAATACGATTTTATTGTTCTTGAATTAGTATAAACGATTGTGTTGGCTCTAAGTTAGTTTGATTTAGTTCTGTTTGGTTTGATTCAGAAACGATTTTGTATGTTTGAATTAGCATAGTCGTTTGTGTATGCGTTGGATTAGTATCAAAGATTGGTTTGATAAATAGAATATAATCTGTTGATTCAAAAACGATTTCGTTGATTTTGAATTATCAAAAAGATTATGTCTGTTTTGATTTGGTAATAAAAAATTTGGTTGACAGATCACATATATCCCTGTTACCATTTGATTAATTCAATTACAATTCCGTTGGTTCTGAATTGGCATAAAAGTTTTGGTTTGTTTTAGCGTGAATGATTTGCTTTGCTTTGAATTAGTGATTAAGGGTTTTTTTAATAGGTCGCATATATTTCTGTTATCATTTGGTTAATTTAAAACGATTTTGTTTGTAAATATGACCAGCTACAGAATCGTGAGATTCTGTAGCTAGTCATAAAATTTGGATTTTGTTGATTTTACGATTAAAACATTATCTAAAATTGTTTACTTTTGCCTATCCTACAGATACATACGAATTTCTATGGGCATTGGATCTGCTGTGGCAGTTTAGAACATACTTTTTGATTACATAGTTTTGTTTCTAGTTGTTAGTCCTAGGCATAAATAGAGATTTGGGAGATTGTTCCCATATTTTTTGTAAACTGTTTTTGATAATTCCCACAGGGATGTTTTACCCTGTGCCCTTTATATACTTGTTATTTTTTGTAAAGAACCCATCACTATTGGGAGAACAAATACTATGGACTTATAATGATATAGACTCGAATGGAAGTGGATCTTTTGTAACAACTTTAGCTTTCAATTTATCATACTTTCGTTCAAGTTTTGTGCATTTTAATTTGCGATCAAGTTATTGACTACTTTAGATATCAAGACTTGTTACAGGTTGATGCGTTATGACTTAAATTTTGTCCATATTTGATGTGTCTCATTTTACTCACAACAATCACTCTGTTTGAATTTAATTAACAAAAGGTTTATCTTCTTAATTAAATGAATGATTATATGCAAATCTTCGCACAGGGATTTATCTAAATGTGATGATCTGTAAACTTTAAGATTATTGTCATTTTATGTCTTGTTTGTTCTGTCATTCGTATTCAAAGAGCATTGTTGCTTCCTATTTACAAGAAGCTTGTGGAAAATCTGGTGCGGGTTTCCTCCCATCAAACAGCTAAATCAAGTACTGTGCACAAGACAAATAGGAAGCGTTACTTCAGGTCAGTTTGTTATTTGCAATATTTAATAAATTCGAGAATTCTCAGTAGTTTAGATAGATATATAGTTCAGATTTAGAGTTAGGATTATTATTTTAATTGCTCAGCTTAGTTAGTTTTCAATTTTTGTTCCTTTCTCATAAAAATTACAAAAATAAAAAATAATAGTTTCACTGTCATAGGACAGTTCACAAATGATTTTTGCAGGTTTTCAATTTAAAATCTGTAATCTGTAAATACTATACATATACAATTGAGATTTAATTGTATTAATAGATGAACATTTAATAAGTAGAATTATTGTTGTATAGTATTAGTTAGTAAACTGTATATATAGTTTTAGATTTGTATATAATTTGTTGTAGCTGCTTTTTCACTTAGATAAGTTTTTTTAGTTTAGTTTTTATTTCATTTTTCTAGGACTTAGATTGGCCAACGGAGCCGCTAAACCCATCGGAGTGGATCATCCAAAATGGCTTGGGTTATTTAGACAACCCCGAACCGGATCCACCCCTCCAGTTGACGGACGGTCAATTTCGCCTGTCAACAAATGGCGCTAGAAGGAGGGCCTGAAAATTATTAATGGCATGAGGCGGTCGTAAGACTCCTCCACCACCCAACCGCTCACCTATAGTGACAAGAAGTCATTCAAACGAAAACATTGTCCCTCAAACAGCAACCACATCAAACGATGATCTACGGATCGTAGTTGAACCAGTAACCCCAAATCCTACAGGTGGTGACATACAAGAGATTGTCCGTCAATCTCTCTTAATAACACATAGTGCCTTCACCCATTTAAGGCAACCAAATTGACCTTTGGACCAACCATTAGATTTCTCTGATATCAGAGAACAACTTGGAGGCACTAACCTCACTTTGAACCCTACAGATCCAATCCTCACTCCTGCTGCAAGAGGATCTGGAATACCACCCTCACCACCTCCATCACCTCCTTCTTCTTCTGGAGAAGACTCTTCTGACGAAGGCAGTTCCCCTTCTTAGCCTTCCACACCACCTACACCAATGGCCAACCAAAAAAATCCTGCCAGAGCCTGGCTCGACCAGGATGCAGTGGCCATACCTAGGCCTCAGCATCCCTTACCCAAACATCTGGAGAAGTGGCTTCCCAAGTTTGACCCTGACTATAAACAGATCGTCGAAGATCACATTAAAAAGTTTATGTTAGCCATTAGACTCCGTAATGTCGAGCACGAAGACGTAGTCTGTAGGTTGTTCCCCTGCACTTTTGAGGGCAATGCCTCTACCTTGTACTTTGCCCAGCAACCCCATACCATCGTGTCCTGGGAGAAGTTCGAATCCTGCTTTCTTGAAAAGTTTGGGGATGATAAGTCCCCTGAAGTTCTAGTTATGGAGATTTCTAGTTTAAGAATGAACCCCAAAGAGAAAATCAAAGAATTTAACCATATATTCTTAACACTAAAGAACCGAATCTCTACGGACTCGATGCCTGCCGAGAATCTTATCATAGCATACTATACTAAAGCCTTGCATCAAAGTATAGCCATTTGGGTAAAACGATATAAGAAAGCCACATTGTTAGAGGCCTTCGAAGAGGCCAGCCATATTGAAAAAGACATCCTTTGTTTAAAAGACACTACTAGCAACGAAACAGAGACTAGTTCATCTTCCAAAAAGAAAATCGAAATCCTCTCTAGACCTGCTCAAAGTAAAACACAACCTGAAATATCGGATTTAGAAAACTTAACAAAAGTCGTTCAAAAACTGTCAAATCAAGTTATATATTTGAAAAGGACGGCCGAAGAAGCTTCTTCGAGCAAAGGGCCTTACAAACCCCCGTTCAGGAATCCTTTTCCCACCAACCGACCTAATCCAAATACTGAGGGCCTAAATCTAGAAAGTCTGCAATTCGCCCTTCAAACAATTCTAGAAGCCCAGGATAACTTGATACCTCCTGAGATTCCTGAGGAGGTAGTTGAACAAGAGACGGTTGAAGAAGAAGAATCTTCTCCGAACATTTTTGGACACTTCTCGGATAGCATTTTTCAAGCTAATTTCGAGACAGTTCATCCCTACAATACTAGGAGTAAGACAACAAACAAACCTTCTTCCGAAAACACTACGACTTTGCCCCCAAAGAAATCTAAACCAACTGAGACTAAACAGAGTCATGTAAACCCCAACTTGGATTATTATTTAGTTGAAGATCTAAAAAAGTTAAGGGCTAACATTTCTTTTTATGAATTATTAAAATTTTCATTTCTGCTACAAAAAATGTTACAGAATATCGCAGAGAATAGTAAAAACGGTAGTTCAAGTAGTAACAAGGTTGTTCAGAACAAATTTCCTCTGAAGACTTCCGCTAAGAATAATTCTGATCTTCACGAGAAAGGAAGCCTTCCTGTAAATAATGTAACAAATGTAGATAAATTATCTTTAGAGACTGCGAGTAAAAAGCCACAAGCTTCCACCATTAGTACTCGCAGAAATATATCTCCATTTTTGTTAACTTTCGAAATCTTTAATAGAAATGTGCATAATTGTATGGTAGATTCAGGAGTGTCATCCAATGTAATTCCATGGTCTGTGTGTCAGAAGATTAATGTTGAAGTTGAACCATCCACCTTAAAAATCATCCAACCTGATCGAACTAGTGTTAAAGTTGTAGGCGAATTAAGGAATGTGCTTATAAGATTATCGTCTAACCCCAAAGTTCATCAAGTGATTGATATTATTGTTGTGGATATTCCAGAAGTTTATGGTTTGTTTCTAAGCAGAGACTGGT
>SNQJ01S0061326.1:2412-20841 GCA_010110895.2 Picea sitchensis | reverse complement strand
GAACTAGTGTTAAAGTTGTAGGCGAATTAAGGAATGTGCTTATAAGATTATCGTCTAACCCCAAAGTTCATCAAGTGATTGATATTATTGTTGTGGATATTCCAGAAGTTTATGGTTTGTTTCTAAGCAGAGACTGGTCAGAGTAGCTACACGTCTATTTCGCAACAGATTGGTCTCACCTATGGCTGCCCGAGAACGGCAAGCCCAACAAGATCAAGGTAAATCGTGAACACTACCTAAAGCTCACAGTCACAGATTTAAATGATCCTAATGAACCATTTACACCTTCTGTCGATTCACCTGAACTACAAGGGATGGATACCTTTTTCAGCAATTTCATGGCCGAGACTTCAGCCATCACCAACCCAGAATAGCAGTCTGAGATTGTAGCATATGTGCAGCCAGCAGCTTCTACACAATGGTCTCATACACCCGATAAAAATCAAATTTTGTCTCTTTACTTTGACGGGTCAAATTCCAAGGAAGGAGCTTGTGTGGGCTGCGTTATTATTGATCCCGCAGGTAACAAAACCCTGATTGCATGTAGGCTAGAATTTGAATGTACTAATAACACAGTAGAATATGAGGCTTTATTGCAGGGCCTCAGAAAAGATTTAGATATGAACATTCAAAATATGACTGTCTTTGGTGATTCAGAAATCATGGTTAGACAGGTAAGAGATTCTATCCACTGTCTGTCTCTGCATATTAAAAGCTACCAATCCGAGGTATGGAATTTAATGAATAAATTTTCTGCTTTCAATATAAATTCTATTCCTAGATTGAATAATTCTGAAGCTGATATATTAGCTAATGTAGCTTCCAAACTCTTTCCTGCAGAAGGCTTGTCCCCGAATGCATTCTTCGTCGAACTGTTGTTCAGGCCATCCATTCCTGACAACATCACGAATTGGAGAGTCTTCGACGACGATCAACAGATTATTAGCTTCCTGCATATGGAAGAAACTTTCCAAGGCGCGGTGATCGACGAATGCACTCATGATGATAATTTGCGCGATTTCACGGTAATACCAGATCCGAGGTCTCTTGAATATTCATCGGACATGGTAAATTCGATCCCTAAATCTGTAGTTAGATTAGAAAATTTTTACCATCTTCAAGATAAATTCAAAAAATCGGTCAACTATAAAACAAACAGTCCCTCGCTATCGTATGAAAAAGTAAACTTGGGAACTAATGACAATCCATAGTGCATTGATTTAGGGGTGGGGTGTTCTGAACAAGAAAAAGCCACATTTATTAAATTGTTTAAAGAATTCAAAGATGTTTTTTCATGGACGTATGATGACCTTAAAACTTTCGACCCTAACATCATACAACACGTCATTCCTATGAAACCCCAAACCTTGCCCTTTCAAAAAAAGTTAAGAAAAATGCACCCTAAGCTCGAACCGACCATCAAAAAAGAATTAAATAAACTCCTGAATGCTAAGATAATTTTCCCAGTTAGCCAAACACAATGGGTTTCTAACCTTGTCCCTGTCCGGAATAAAAGTGGGGAAATCCGACTATGCGTCGATTTCCGAAACCTTAATAGAGCGTCTGATAAAGACAACTACCCTGTCCCACCCATGGAACAGATTCTTCAACAGGTATATGGTTCTGAAAGACTATCCTTATTGGATGGTTTTTCAGGGTACAACCAAGTCCTGATGTCTCCTCCAGACGAACTTAAAGCTACCTTCCGCACTCCATGGGGCACCTACGCTTATAGGAAAATGCCCTTTAGACTGATTAATGCTGGTGCCACTTTCCAGAGAGCGATGGACATCACTTTCCGAGGCTTAATAAATCAATCTGTCATAGTTTACTTAGATGATGTTACTGTATTTTCAAAAAACAAAACTGATCATCTAGCTCATTTAAGAGTCGTTCTACATCAATGTCGTAAATACGACATTTCCTTGAATCCAAAAAAATCTATCTTCGCAGTAGAACAAGGTAAGCTCTTAGGATTCATTGTGTCAAGAAAAGGGATGATTATCGACCCTGAAAGGACCCAAGTCATCTCGAAACTTCCCCCTCCCTCATCCAAAAAGTCTATGCAGTCTTTCTTAGGCCAGATAAACTTTGTTAGGACATTCTTCCCCAGTTTCTCTGAAATGGTGAGACCTTTACAGAATTTGATTAAGAAAGACGCGCAATATCATTGGGGACCCTTAGAAAATCAAGCTTTCAATTCAATAAAAAAGGCCATAATAGACGCTCCTTCTCTCATGAGCCCCAACTTTTCACAAGACTTCACGCTCTACACATTTGCTTCTGACCGCTCCTACGCTGTTGTCCTAACTCAAAAGAACGCTGAAAACAATGAAGTACCCATTGCCTTTATGAGCTCTTCTTTCAAAGGTGCGGAACTTAATTACCCAGCAGTAGATCAGAAAGCCTACATTGTTTTTAAAGCAGTCAAGCATTTTCGATCTTATCTTTTGAAATCTAGGACGAAAATTATTGTCCCTTACCCAGCCGTCAGGAATCTGTTAGTGCAGAAAGAACTAGGAGAAAAGAGAGCGAACTGGGTCACTTCCTTACAGGAGTATGACAGAGAAATCACCCCAGCTCAAATAGTGAGAGGCCAAGGGCTATGCAAGTTAGTCGTTGACTCAGAAGTAGGACAGCAGGGAGAAAACGATATGTCAAACCGAGGACAACACAATCAAAATGCAATTTGTTGTGCACAAAACTCTGTCAGTCCCTGGTACGACGATATAAAATTTTGTCTTGAACATGGGTCAGCCCCCCGTCACTTGGATCCCACTAAAAGAAGAGCATTAAGATTAAAATCTGCCTCCTTTCAGTTGATTAACAGTATTCTGTTTCGTTAAAATTTTGATGGAGTACTAATGCGTTGTCTTGAGAAAGATGAAGCAGAAAAAGTCTTACTAGAATTGCACGCAGGAGAAGTTGGTGGGCATTTTGGTGGTGACACCACTGCCCATAAAGTTTTGAGAGTCGGTTATTACTGGCCTACACTCTTTAGAGACGCTCATGCCTTGTGTCGCAAATGTATTATTTGTCAAAAAGCATCTGGGCGGTTACATAAACCACCCTTTCCTTTGCAGCATGTTTCAGTAGACTCCCCTTTTCAGTAGTGGGGTCTTGATATTATAGGTCTAATCAATCTGCCATCCACACAGCAGCATAAGTTTATCATAACAGCCACAAATTACTTCACCAGGTGGTCTGAAGCTGCCTCATTAAGAGCTGTGAATACCAGTCAGGTAATTGCCTTTTTAAATTCGAATATTATTACTCGTTTCAGTATCCCTGACTGTTTAGTATTCGATAACGCTTCTTATTTTTTCATCTCTTGAGATGAGTGAGTTCACTCTAGAAAAAGGAATTAAATTGAAGTATTCTGCCAGCTATTACCCTAAGGGAAATGGATTGGCAGAATCAACAAATAAGAATTTGATTAAAATCATCAAGAGAACGGTATCTGAAAATCACAAAAACTGGCATAATGCATTATTAAATGAAATCTGGGTTGATAGGGTAACACCAAAAACTGTTGTAGGTAACTCCCCCTTCTTTCTCGTCTATGGCAGAGAAGCAATTCTACCACCACATATTCTTCTTCCCTCACTACAACTTTCACAGAAAATACAAGAAGAAGACTGTCCCCCTTTGGAGAATCGAATTAACACTTTAATAAAACTAGAAGAGGTAAGAGCTGAAGCTAAACGTAAGTTAGATCAGCATCAACTAGTGGTCAAAAGCTGGTTTGATTCCAACTCTGCCTCTAATAGGAACTTCGAAGTAGGTGACCTTGTCTTGAAATGGGATCACCCGCATGAGGGAAAGGGAGAGCACATGAAGTTTCAGAACTTATGGCTTGGACCGTTTTTAATTGCTGAGAAATTGGGTCCCAGCTCTTTCTGGTTACAGAATCTAGAGGGACAGCCAGACACCTATCTGGTGAATGGCCAAGCTCTAAAAAGATATTTCTCTTGATGACAACCCTGTGTATACTGTGTAAATATTTTTCTTTTGTTTGCTTTTCTTTTACTGTTTTGGTTTGGATTTTTCCCCTTGCGCTTATCAGTTTTTGTTTTTAGAAATACACATACCTTCATTTTGAACTGTTCAGACAAAGAAAACAGAAAATTCTTTCACTGAAATGACTGCTAAAAAATTGTCTAAAACATCAATCATAATATACTTTTGAAATTTACAGCCATGTTGAGCAAAGACTGTTGTTTGAAAGAAGCTAACTAATTTCGATCTCTGAGTGAAGCCTGTCACGATCATCCATTATATTCTTACGCTGTCCCTGTTCCTTAAGGGAATGACTCAGAAGATGTCTCCCTACCTTAGAAGGTCGGTTTTGTAAACAAACCATCTCCAAATCTTAATGAAGGACAGTTTTAAAAAATTCTTTCAAGGTTTGTAAAAATATGTCTAAAAAATCATAATTTTCAGTGTCACCCCGCTCAATTATATATCTTTAAAAATTAAATCATAAAAGAGCCATGGGAAGTGTTTGTAAACCCGTCGGGATGTTGAACAGGTCTGCTGGCAGTGGGTAAATGCATGCATGACGCCAAGACAACTTCGTCGGGGTACTGAAAAGGCCCGCTGACAGCGAAGCAATGTCGGGTATATGAAAATTCGTAAGTATGAAATTTCTTGACCTTAAAATGTCCTTTATTTTGATCTGGAACTTCTTGGCAGGATACAGATATTAGAGTGGGTTAAATGACAACCCTGCCGAGGCTATGAATGCCTGCTGGCAACAATGGCTCTGTCAACAGTATTGGAGATTTTATCTTTAATATCATGACTCGCTTGTCTTAAGACTGTTATCAGCTTTCACCTTTTAAGCACAGCTGGAATATTTGATTAATGATGATGTTTAAACAATTTTCTAGTTGTTTTTGAGTTAGAATTATTCTCATTATCATAATCTGAATTTGTTCTTTTGGCAGAGATAACTGCTTCTACCAGTGTGTTGCCATTGTTGGCAGCCATTTCGCATTTTTATCCTATCCTTATAAGCTTCCTACACAAGTGTTTTGGAACCCTTGATTCTCATCGCAATCTTTTGAATAAAATGACATGATTATTTTGTGCATTCGCACACCTGCCTTTTATTTTCGTTTTCACGACTGCAAGCGTGAAAACCTTGAGTTCGAAGTCATGTCGATGGCATTAAAATTGTCACTAGATTATTATGGTTACTCTTGTTTTTGTGGTCATTTCACCTCTAACTCAATGATGGTCACACAGTTGGTAAGACACCAAATCTTTACTCACTTTGCCTTTTTGTTAATATGACTTCATTTTATAAGTTTGTGTTGCAATGGTATTCTGGTGATTGTGACCGAGTACTTGATACAATGGTGGTTTGATGTTCTATTGTCTTTGATTAAACCATTGGTGCAATGGTTTCATACAACGCATAAATTTTATCCTTGGTGTTATATTCAAAATGATTGTTCTTTTTTAAATCATACAAACACTATTGTTTGTGCAAATATTCGAGTCGACTTATCATGGTTTTCAATAGCTGTTTGATTGGCATGTCGTTTTCATTGCTTTTAACACACACCAATAGTGATTTGAATCACCATAGCGCCGTCGATTGTACATTTCGATATGAATGTTTTGCATGGGTTTGTTTCGTTCCACCACCCTCACACACTTAGGCATTAAGGATTGCCTTGTATCTCGGGTTACCTCTGTTGGTCTTGGGGAAACCTATGAGCTTTTGATTCTGCGTATACCCTATCTAACCCCCTGTTTGTTTACCCTGACCACTGTGTTTTCTCTCCCATGGCACCTGTAGTGCGCATAGAACCTAATGGCATCCAAAATCTCTTGCTGTTTGACAATGCTCGTGAAGACCTGGAGAATAGTGGATGGTTAGTTTTTATCCAAAAATTTGAGGGTTTCAACCTCACGGTAGCCCAACATTTTTCCCTCACCTTCGACGGATGCAGGGCTAAGGTTGGAGACATCCAGCTTGAACTGGATGAAGAATTCCTCAGTTCAGCCACGGGTTTGCCAGCTAAAGGGCACAGGTGGTTTAAGAATTCAAAAGTGGATGAAGTGTCATGGTCGCTCCTATTCACATCGAGGAAAATTGTCAGTTGTGACAGAGGTATGCCTGTCGCTACCCTCAAGCCCAAGTGGCATGATTTATTAGCCATTGTTAAGCAATTCATGACTTGCGAAGGTCGTTATGGTTTAGTATTTCTTTACCATCTCTGGTTGCTTATGAATTTCATTGATTTCCCTCTGAATATGCCTCACTACCTCCTACACAGTCTGTATAAAATGTTGAAACGATTTAAGAGGGAGAAGGCTAATAGCAGCCTCTTCCATCACTGCTTGATCAAAATCATTATTGTTCATCATTTGAGGCTTAGTGGTGATTATTGGCAAGCCTTCCTGTTAAGGAATGGCTTTTCCACTCCTGAATGTAGTCAAATGGACAAGACTGTGGTCACTGAAACCCTGGTTGGGCCTGCCATGCCACATCCTACCCTTCTACCCCCTGTCAAACCCTCGAACTACCCCAACATTGACCTACCTGATACCATGCCCGACCCGTGTTCTAAAGACAATACTAAGACCGTTAAGAGGCCTGTAAGGAAGAAGGGCAAGGGTAATACTGATGCCAATAGTAAGGGAAAGAAGAATGCAGGATGGATATCTAGATGTGCTCGGAACAAGCCCAAATGAAACACTGACCAGAAGCTTATTATTTTGAGCGAGGATTCAGACTCTGAGATTGAACGCTTTTTGGTCAAGGAATACCCGTATTCACACGGTCTCTGTTCTGTTGAACCCTACGACTACGTATCCAACCTCCCATCGTGCCTCAAGAATGACCCTAACTTCTTGGGAATTAAGTTTCACAGTGGAACCCCTGGTAATTTAAAAGAACCCCCACCTATAGTGGCTCGGCCCGATCAACCACTGTGTACTCAATGAAATTCTTGGCTTGAACGTTACTACACGGATGTTCCTTTATTGCAATCTAAAATTAAGTCATTGGAGGAACGTGTTACTGTGTTGTCAAAATAAAATCACAGGCTACAAGCTTATGATAAGAAGCAAAATACCACGGGTTCTATCATCTTCAGAAATGTTGAGGAAGCTACTGCCTTAATTAACTCAAAGTTATCCTGACCGAATCGTTTTCCTACAGCCCAGGTATGTTATTTCAACATTGATTTTTGAATGATTTGGTTTGAATTAGCATAGTTGATTGTGTTTGCCCTGAATTAGTTCTGTTTTGTTTGAATAGATTAAAAAACGATTCTGTTATTTTCGAATTAGCAAAGAATGATTTCGTTTTGAATTAGAAAAAACTATCGTGTTTGCGTTGATTTGTTTGCTAAAATCGAATATAGCTATGTTTTGATTGAACCGATTTAATACGATTTTATTGTTCTTGAATTAGTATAAACGATTTTGTTGGCTCTGAGTTAGTTTGATTTAGTTCTATTTGGTTTGATTCAGAAACGATTTTGTATGTTTGAATTAGCATAGTCGTTTGTGTATGTGTTGGATTAGTGTCAAAGACTGGTTTGATAAATACAATATAATTTGTTGATTCAAAAAAATTTTTGTTGATTTTGAATTATCAAAAAGATTCTGTCTGTTTCGATTTGGTAATAAAAAAGTTGGTTGACAGATCGCATATATCACTGTTATCATTTGATTAATTCAATTACGATTTCGTTGGTTCTGAATTGGCATAAAAGTTTTGGTTTGTTTTAGCGTGAATGATTTGCTTTGCTTTGAATTAGTGATTAAGGGTTTGTTTAATAGGTCGCATATATTTCTGTTATCATTTGGTTAATTTAAAATGATTTTGTTTGTAAATATGACCAGCTACAGAATCGTGAGATTCTGTAGCTAGTCATAAAATTTGGATTTTGTTGATTTTACAATTAAAACATTATCTAAAATTGTTTAATTTTGTCTATCTACAGGTACATACGAATTTCTATGGGCATTGGATCTGCTGGGGCAGTTTAGAACATACTTTTTGATTACATAGTTTTGTTTCTAGTTGTTAGTCGTAGGCAGAAATAGAGATTTGGGAGATTGTTCCCATATTTTTTGCAAATTGTTTTTGATAATTCCCATAGGGATGTTTTACCCTGTGGCCTTTATATACTTGTTATTTTTTGTAAAGAACCCATCACTATTGGGAGAACAAAGACTATGGACTTATAATGATATAGACTCGAATGGAAGTGGATCTTTTGTAACAGCTTTAGCTTTCAATTTATCATACTTTCATTCGAGTTTTGTGCATTTTAATTTGCGATCAAGTTATTGACTACTTTAGATATCAAGACTTGTTACAGGTTGATGCGTTATGACTTAAATTTTGTCCATATTTGATGTGTCTCATTTTACTCACAGCAATCACTCCGTTTGAATTTAATTAACAGAAGGTTTATATTCTTAATTAAATGAATGATTATATGCAAATCTTCGCACATAGATTTATCTAAATGTGATGATCTCTAAACTTTAAGATTGTTGTTGTTTTATGTCTTGTTTGTTCTGTCATTCGTATTCAAAGAGCACTGTTGCTTCCTGTTTACAAGAATCTTGTGGAAAATCTGGTGCGGGTTTCCTCCCATCAAACAACTAAATCAAGTACTGTGCACAGGACAAATAGGAAGCGTCACTTCAGGTCAGTTTGTTATTTGCAATATTTAATAAATTGGAGAATTCTCAATAGTTTAGATAGATATATAGTTCATATTTACAGTTAGGATTATTATTTTAATTGCTCAGCTTAGTTAGTTTTCAATTTTTGTTCCTTTCTCATAAAAATTATAAAGATAAAAAATAATAGTTTCACTGTCATAGGACAGTTCACAAATGATTTTTACAGGTTTTCAATTTAAAATATGTAATCTGTAAATACTGTACATATACAATTGAGATTTAATTGTATTAATAGTTGAACATTTAATAAGTAGAATTATTGTTTTATAGTATTAGTTAGTAAATTGTATATATAGTTTTAGATTTGTATATAATTTGTTGTAGCTGCTTTTTCACTTAGATTAGTTTTTTTAGTTTAGTTTTTCTTTCGTGTTTCTAGGACTTATATCGGCCAACAGAGCCGATAAACCTGTCGGAGTGGATCATCCCAAACGGCTTGGGTTATTCAGACAACCCCAGACCAGATCCACCGCTCCAGTTGACGGACGGTCAATTTCGCCGGTCAACACCTTGAGAACCAGAGAATTGCACATGCTCTCCCTTTTTAGAAAATGGTCACCAGACCCATTCCTCTTTTATAGACATAGGCTTAAGTTAATATGGATACACACTCCCCTAACACAACCATGAGATTTTGAACTTCCTCATTTCATTTCACTTATTCCCTGAGGTTTATTCTCAGTCCATGTGACTTATTTTATTTTACAAAGAGTGATTACCCCAGTAGGATTTTTTTTAGTTATGACAGGTCAAGTAGGTTGATCTCACCTACTTCAATAAGGCCTCTAGACATGGAGGATTGTACTCCCAATGCTAGATCCTTCATTTAATCAACAATTTTAATTAACATAGGTTCATAAGCCCAATTTTTAGGCAATTCGTACCACCTATTCAGTCCATTCTCCCTCTGGACTCAAGTATTCATTAAAATGAGTTTATGCCATTTGCATCCAAGTTTTATTATTAATGCCCCTCAGAATAATCCCACTTTTGTAGGAATTACTATAATTTCTCCAAAATAAATGATAGGCTTACTCTGCCACAGTCTAGCATGATTCAATCTTGTTGGGTAAAATCCCAATTGAATTTTAATATGCATCCTTATCCTCAAGGAACTTATGCAGATAATTTCCATACGATAGTAATACTCTCAATATGACCATCTTTGCCTTCGTAAACTAGTCTTATGATTGTTCCCCGGCCCATCCAGGCTTGTGTTTAAATCATGCTTTTCTAGATAGGGTAGGGTAGGGTTCCCTCTCCCTTAAAGTTTCTAAGAAAGAAAATCACTTGACTCTTTCATGAGCCCAAGTAGGCCAAGTTTTGTTTCCCACTCGATACCACTTTGTAACACAAATGTCCCCTAAGTACCTTTTTAAGGGATGGGGCATACAAATTTTGTTTTTCTCACTCGTCTTGAATACTTGTGGCTAGGATTACATCATCTTCGATTCGACGATGGATTTCCAATGACTGTACATTTGTCAAGATTCAAGATCTAGACCGAAATTTATGGTCCTTCAAAGTTATTTAGGACTTTACCGACTAGGGTCTCTCATCGCCATGTGGCATCCACGTGGATCCCTATGACTTGGCATGTGATCCGGATTGTTTTCGGCACAAAATGATAGCGGAGATATAATAAAGAAATGCACAGGGATATCGCAAATATTCAATAATATAACATAAATGTATCAAATATGCAACCATAAAAACAGATATATAGTAACACACAATTTCTATTAATGAAAGAAAAGTACAAAGACTGTAAAAATACAGGGGGAAAGACTTGCTAGAATGGTGGCAGCTTATCTCTGAGAAGAGATGTGACAACTACTCACATTTGCAAGAAGATGATTACAATGAGGCTCTAAAGACATTTTTATAATAAACCGGAATGCCAAAAACCCTAGACATCCAAAAACCTAACCCTAGGAGATGAAGCGCCAAAAGTCACATGGGCCCCATTTGGGTAAGTTAGTACATCAACTTCCCGGGGTCGTAACGTTTGCATACGATCTTCATTTTAGGCACATGATAGGCTGTTGGAAAGGTATCATCAAGGAGCGAATATCAAAGGAAGTTCCATATTGCTCCTCATTTTCCCAAAAACGTCATTTAGGGCCTCAAAATGGCCTTGGAAGTTAAAAACTGCTAAAAATAGTAAATTACCAAAATTGCCAGAAAGCTATTTGAGCTAGTTGAAAAAGGTGGGTGGCCACCGATATCCACCTGGATCAATCCTCCCTCCTTAGGAAGCAATGGTATCCATTGCGTTGAGTGCCCGGGGGAGAGGAAAAAACGTTTGCTGAATCTGAATCCTGGTGAGCTGCTTCCCTTGCTAGAGACGTCATGTTGCTCAGTTTGTGGAAGTCTATCATGAACCTGTTGAGGTTGAGGCTGTTCAACAAGTAGAGCTACATGAGAGGAAAGTGTGCAGAAGGAATCTGTGCGCTTTGCTGCAACCTTGTCGACATGCTTCTATTAGATAGAAGGTGCTTGGGGTGAGGTTGTAGTGCTTGCATTTCCCTTCTGTTCCCCTTTTGAACAGATTGTGAAGAAGTTGAATTTTGTAGTATGAGATACTACCTTGCGACACTTTTTAGGTGGAACAATAGTCGGAACTACCTCTGGTATTCTGTAGAGATGACCCCTTAGAGAAACAATGACACTGCGGGGTCGAGACTCATAAACAGCATGGCGTCCCCACATATATGACTGGTCTAAGAGAACATCACATACATCTATTGGGGAAACATCACATAATACCTCATCCTTGAAGGGTTGGATGTCGTATGCCAATCAACACTGCTGGCTGACATGAATATCTCATCCTTGGTGAAGCCACCCGATGTTGTATGGTTGCGGGTGTGGTGTTGTCGACAATCCCAATGGTTTGACGACCTCTTCTGAGATAAGGTTCTTCTGGCTTCCTCTATCAACAATAAAATGTAGTGGGGCCCCCTTAACCCACATCTGTGAATGAAAAAGGCACTCCCCCTCTTTTGGATTTGTTGGTTCTTCTGGTTGAATTGTTGCGGTCGCGACAATAGCAGTGGGGTCTGCGTCGATGATTTTTCTTTTACCAGTATTTTCATAATTAGATTCCGAATCAGGGTTCTTGTCTTTGATCTCATCCACCAATGACATTTTTGAGATACATTCATCGGTGTTGTGACAGGGGATTTTGTGGAAATCACACCATTTTTCGATGTCCTTCTTTGTCTTCTCGTGACACTTCTTTTCCTGTGGCTTGGACTGGTTTTCAGGAGACTGTTTGTTAGGGTCATCTTTGTCATACTTTAGTTGTTGCGGATTTGCAGACCTGAACTCCCATTTGTTCTAGTGCTTAAACTTCTACTTTATTTTAACAACATATTGATAAGCAACACCGAGTGATGAAGTGTCCAAAAAATCCATTTCAGTTTGGATGTATCTGTGTAGAGCCCCACGGTATTTCAGAAACAAATGTCATTCAAAGTCTTTGATACCCCTCCTGGTGTGCAAGGTATGTAAGGTATTGGTGAAACCCAGAACTTCTTGGCCCCTCTCTTTCCGTAGTGTGGTCCATCTCATGTATTGGTCCTCATAGTTTCCAACAGGGTAATATTGTTCCTTTACCGCATCCACAAAAAAATACCAAGTGGGATTGACCCCATATATTCTAGACTCCTCTATGGAAATTTTCTCCCAATAAGTTTCCCACCAATGTTTGACATGGGGGAGAGATTTAAGGAGTGCGAAGGTGATCTTTTCCCTGTCGAAAAAATGGTGAACAGAGAAATAACTGTCTAGCAGATTTAACCATTTGTCTAGCGCATCCGCATCTATCTGACCTTCAAATATGGGAATATCAAAATTAAACTGTACCTTGAAAGGAGAGGTGCTTCCAAAGTGGTTGTTTGATGAAGATGCGCCTATTTCTATCAATAGGCGTTGAAGGATGTGTGAAAAATTCTCCATCATTTTGTCCCTCTGTCGCGTGAGAGCTTGCTCAAGCAACAGATTTATAGGATCTTTTGCTCCGTCGCTTTTCTTTTCTTCCGCCATGGAGGGTTTCTTTGGCATGAAAGAGATATTGTCTTCAATAGAGACAAGCTCGAGACCCAACTTTCTATACTCGGACCTCATTGGGGACATGCACTGAAAAAAATGATCAAGAGCAGCCTGCTCTGATACCACTGATCCGGATTATTTTCGGCACAAAATGATAGCAAATATATAATAAATAAATGCACAGCGATATCACAAATATTCAATAATATAATAGAAATGTATCAGAGATGCAACCATAAACATAGATATATAGTAATACACAATTTCTATTAATGAAAGAAATGTACAGAGACTGTAAAAATACACAGTGAAAGACTTGCTAGAATGGTGGGAGCTTATCTCTAAGAAGAGATGTGACGACTACTCACATTCACAAGAAGATGATTACAATGAGGCTCTGAAGGAATTTTTACAATAAACCGGAATGCCAAAAACCCTATACATCCAAAAACCTAACCCTAGGAGATGAAGAGCCAAAAGTCATGTGGGCCCCATTTGGGTAAGTTGGTACATCAACTTCTTGGGGTCGTAACTTTTGCATACGATCTTCGTTTTAGGCACAAGATAACCCATTGGAAAGGTATCATCGAGGAGAATCAATTTGGAGGATATATCAAAGGAAATTTCATATTTCTCCCTGTTTTCTCAAAAAAATCATTTAGGGCCTCCAAATGGCCCCGGAAGTTAAAAACTGCTAAAAACAGTAAGTTACCAAAATTGCCAAAAAACTGTTTTGAGCTAGTTGGAAAAGGTGGGTGGCCATCGATATCCACATGGATCAACATCCCAACCCAACCTATCATACAAAGACTCTTGCTCGACTAGGGGTCGACGCTTGTCTAGCTCTCATAGTCCTATTAATTTAATTAAACATTACCATTTTAAAATCTTTTTTGTTTCTAATAATTAAATCAAGTATTTAATCCCAATTAGTTATAATTAATTCTTATAATATAATTAAGTACATCAAAGTGGTACTTAGGATCATTGATTTTGATAGATAGCTAAGTCACCGAACTTCAGAGAAACTCCCTCACCATGCTCTTGTGAAGGTACCCAAATCTCCTGAATGTCGGAGCTATGGGGGGGTGCGACTTATATAATTACCTAAGTGTAATAATATTATAACACTGGAAAGAGGGGAGGTAGGTATGGGCCTTTGGCGCCTTTTTTTTGTTCATTGCATCACCCAAAACATCCGGAATCCTGAAGCTCCAGACTCCTCGAGGTTCTGCACTTACACATGACCGCACATTAAATAATGGAATAGGGACAGGTAGGTTTGGGCCTTCAACCATTTTATCCCAAGCTTCCAGCATCCCAGTTATCTCAAAGTCCCAAACTCCAGAGTCTCGAAGGGGTTTTAAACTTATTAAAAGGTTAACCATGGGATAAATTAATCTTGTTTGACATGTAATCCCTCCAGCCTTCAGGTCAATGCCTAAGTTACATTCCACCGCAAACTCCTGGAGTTCCAAAGTCTCAGAATCCCATCAACCATTAGATCACACAACCATGACCCAGGAGGAAGACATTTGGTAGAAGACAAGGATGAAACATGGCCCAATCAACTGGTGACACATGTCAAGGTCCATTTGACACGTAAGTTCTATGAAATTCACGAATTAGGGTGACATGTGGAACACCTACTATGGATCCACGTCACCCTAGGTGACATCAGCATGCCACGTCACTCCTTCCTTTGGTGCTTTGGTGATATATGCATTCACCAATAGGTCAAACCTCCTAGAGTAGGACTTCACCGGAGTGATTTACGCTATCCTTTCACTAATTGATCAGATGGTTGCGAGAGGTTCCCAAGGGATTCTTCAGATCAACGGCTCATGTTAACCCGTGAGTTTGACGTTCATGGTTTCTGGCTGTTTAACACCTTTTCTCCCAGATTTGGTCAACATCGAATGAATATGGCTCGCATCCGATGGTTAGAAGGGGTACTGAAGGTTCTTAGATCGACGACTCACGTTACCTCATGAACGAGAAGTTGATCGGGGTTTAAAAAGGGGACAAATCCAATGATAACTAGTAAATGACCGCCAACTAGCATTCCATCGTCAAGTTACCGGTCCGACATGTTGTCTTCGACGCATTTAGGAAATTGCAAATTTCATTCACCCCAGAGCTCCAGACTCTCAGAGTCTCGAAGTTTGAACAACTTAGCTCCTTTTTTAGTGTAACAAAGGGTTCCATGGTCCTAGTCCTATGAAACTTTTTCAAGATCCAAAGGATACACTCATAACGATTAAGGCCATGGACTCAAGACTGAGGTCACTTGGACACGAAAATGGTTTGAAGGAAGCACCTTCCATTCACAGAAATTTAGGTCTATAACAGGGAAAGGAAATTTGAGGGATCTACCGAACCCAAAAAATTCTGTAGATTCAGTCTCAACTCATTATTTTCGATATTGATCCATGAGCAATCCCTTTGAGTATCTTCCCACCCAACACAATGATCAAAACTTGTCATCTTACAACCATTCAAATGCAATAGTTTACAAAAGAACAATAAGCATTATTACCATCAATTTTAGGCAAGGCACATTTCAACATAGTTATAGACATGTCAGGTATCTAGAGAGGTAGTGAGGGGGCCAGAGGGCCCACAGTGATAATAGTTGAGGCCATTCAATGTAAGGTGGACTAGGTCCACTATAGTATCAATTAAGGCCCACTATGGTAGTTAGATATAATAAATGTCAGAGGACTTACTAGAAGGTTATACTTATAGAAGGTTCCCCCTCTAGAATATTCTTAGGTGGTTGGTAGCACTATATAAAGGGGTTCAAGCAATGTATTGGGATATGAAGAGTAGTATTATATTTGGAGCTGAATCTCAATAGGATATTCCCCCTCGAAGAGGCAAGTGAACATGAGAGGATCCCTTCCATAATAGGATCCATTGTATGGTGTTTCCCTACCCTAAGGGTTTTCTTATAATAAAGAGTGGTTTTATTCTATATGGTTCTCTAAATATTATAGTTGTTTCTATATGCAAGTATTTGGTTCTTAACAAGACATTCAACCATTTCATTTTAGTTCAAGTACACAGGGTATATGAAATACTTATCTATTACAGGTTGCATCCAACCAACTGATTGTGGGTGTTCGCATTTCCACCCAACCGTAGGCGTAGAGGAATTCACTCTTAGCACTCTGACCACCCCCATTCCAAGCCATGATATTACTAGGGAAATATTCTCTGTGTTCCTCGGGTCTTCTACAAATTCTCTGAGATCCTGTCTCTGTCACCGCCTCTATAAGCTTTATCAGATGCTTCCTCAGCATCAAGCTCGTGCCCTTCATATTTGAGAAATCCCCCCTCTGTCACCGCCTCTGCGAGGTTTATCAAATGCTTCCTCGGGATCAAGATCGTGGCATCCTTTCTCTGACTAAGGATGGATCTATAGTCTATTAAACCAATAATAGACAATTCCTTTATCTTCAAAAATCCACTTGTCTGGAAATAATAAAAGTCTCCTTTCTTCCCCATTGAGCTCAGGGCCTCCACGGACTTTATCATATGCCTTCCCAACTGGATTTCCTCTATGCAAGAGATTCTCTTCATAGCTACACTATCCCTCAACACCCTCTCCTTCCAACACCAGTTTCTTTCCAGCCAACGCCAAGCCCGTGACCCTCTTTTGCTCCATTCTGGGATTTGTGTCTTCTATTCTCTAGTTTAGAACTCTTCCACGAGTTCTCTAGTCTTTCTATTGCACGTTCTAGTGCATTCATTTCAGAAATTCTCTTCTTTAGAGACCGAATTCCTCCTCTGGTTCTCTCCTATAACCAAAACAACTTTTGTTCTTCAATTCTTCTTCAAAAATCCAAGAGCGTCACACACTCCTCTTATTTTTCTAAATGGTCCCCCCTACTCATTCATGTGTCTCCTCTCTTTCTCACCGGAAGGTTCTGGACCTATATTTTTTCCTTCTTCCTTCTTTTGTCCCTTTTTTTGTCTTACATCACAAGATTTCATGGGTTAGATCCCCAAATTTCTAGATGGGTACTCTGCCCATTCTTTCATTAATTTCTTAAGAGTACTTTCAAATACCAACTTCACTAGTAAATGAATTTTCTGGGTCAGAGGACAATCTTTGGTTTTGAACTTTTTTAATTCAGTAGAGTATTTCCTAGTAGGGGTCATCTCAACCAATCATGTTCCCCCTGACCATTCCCTCTCTACAGGTTTCATCACTCTTTCCTCTAGTGATATCATGGCCAGTACTTCAATGCTTCACCCCCATAGTAAGTTATTGGCAATCTAAGAAATAATACATTTACATTGTTCACATGTCGTAGCATGGTAATCATAAGTAATGATTAATTACAAGCTGGGGGAAACAGGGGTATTGCATCTTAGCATAAATATCTAGAACAATCGTAAATCACCATAGTTAAAGGAACATTGTCTGCAAACTAATTCAACTGAATTTTTAATCTACAAGAAATTGAAACAATCACTACTACATATTGAAAATTTTGCAACGACCACTTGCAACGAAAGTACTCTTTCGTCGCAACATGCAAGAGAAAAAGTTCAAGTTTTTTAAATCCACCCCATATGTGTTGCAATATCGACGCATGTAGTTTGACCAAATTATTATGGTCAATGTTCGTCACAAGAGCGACGACTATACTTTGTCCATAGCCAAAGCGAAGTATGAATGAACCTTAAAATTGACCATTAAAAATGACCTTAAATAAATAGGTAAAAAAATAAATATTTTTAGGTCACTATCATCGCAATTACGATGATAGTGACCTAAAATTGCATTATAAATATTTGACGATTCAAAGATGTTGCGACAATCTTGCTATAACAACGACGGTTCCGAAAGGGTGTTTTTGTGTGGAAGAGTGTTGCAGAATGTTATTAGAGGTGGGGAAAAAAGTAAAGTGGGTGAAAAGGGTGATGGTAGATGTTATTTCCCTTGTAAAAAATGTTGCCTCAGACATCCCGTAATAATTTTAATAGCAACAACTACAAAACATTGTAGGAAATATGGTCACATTGATGGTGGATCAAATGAATATCGTCCCATGGTAATTAGCTATATATTCATTATCTTTTTTTATTTTGTCAATTTTATATAAATTATATATATGTAAATATATTGTTTGATTGTTTGTTATAGTATACACTAATTTTGCATGATTGTTTGTAATTATAAAGTTAGAGTTGCCCTCTAACTTTCCGCAGAATATTGCACCAAGTATTAGTAGAAATGATGTTGTACAAGATGAGGAACATCATAATGACCAAGAAAATGAGGATCTCATGGAAGAATATGATGGGACAAATCAAGTTAATGATCCCATGGAAGAAGATGATGGGACAAATCAAATGATCCAAGATTTGTTTTCACAGCCAGATGAGGATGGGGAAAATGTTGGTATTTATGATGAACCTCTATTAGAAAAGGCAAATAAATGACATTATGAAGGATCAAGAGCAAATCTTCTTTCTGCTACATTGTTGCTAGTGAACTTAAAGGTTATGAATAATTTGCCGAACACTTGTATGACACAGATACTAAGGTATGTAATATGTTTCATCTCATACTATACATAAATGTTGATTTTTTTTTATTTGTTTTTAGTGTTAATTAATGTGTAAAATAAGAATGCA